>NQII01008663.1:26117-66135 GCA_002778355.1 Clitarchus hookeri | reverse complement strand
TTGATGGGTTGGGAGAAAAGTGTCCATGGGAAGGCCTCTACAGGTATCATGCTCCTTTGTTCCCTTTGGGCTTCGCCTCGCTGGGCTGTGCAGACGAATTGAACACCCCATGTCTGGGGTGGTTTGGGTGCAGTCTACTGGCTACGGTTGCCTGGTATCTTTGTGGGTGATTGGAAGAGCCTGTGAGGTGGCCCCAGAGTACCAAGAAAAGACTATGTTTTGTGTCCAAGGAAAAGGAACCTGGCAGTCCAAAGTTAATCCTTTTGGGCTGTGTAATGCCCCTGCCAACTTCAAACATCTGATGGAAAATGTCCTACCTTTAGATATCTGTCAGGTTTACCTATGTGACATTGTTGTGACAGGAAGGGCATTTGAAGAGCACCTATCACGCTTATACTCTGTATTCCAGATAGTACGCACAGCCAACTTGAAACTAGTTCCTAAGAAGTGCCTTCTCTTTGAAAAGAAAAGAAAATTCTTTGGACATATAGTGTCAGCCCACAGAATTGAAACAGACCCCAAGACAACCAAAGCAATAAGAAATTTTCAGACGCCAAGTGACAAAATCGAAATACAGAATTTTCTGGGTTTATGACTTTACAACCGAAAATTTGTACCTGTGTTCACCACGATCACCAAGCCACTACATGAACGATCGCCAAGCCACTACATGAACTGACTGAGGCAAAAATGCAATTTCATTGAACCAGTGAGTATGAAGCCGCTTTTTAGTTAGCCAAAGGAAATTCTGATATCTCCTCTAGTCTTGGGAGTCCCGAACTGTGAGGGCATGTTCATTTTGGATTCTGATGCTAGTGATGTAGTAATCAGAGCTGTGTTATCTCAGGGTCAGGATGGTCGAGAGGTTTAACTGCACTCTTGAGCAGTACCTTTTGATCTTTGTGGCAGACAACGAAAAGAACTGGGATTCAAAAGTGTCATTGTTTCTCCTTACTTACTGCTTGGCAGTTCATGAATATACAAGGGTAACACCATCAAGGATGGAAGAGAGCCACGCCTCCCTAGTGACTTGCTGTTTGGCGAACTGATAGAAGAGGAAGCTGCTGCCTCATTATGCCAGAAAATACGCCACAGGCTAATTGGCATTCATGATTTTGCTTGACTTCACCTCAGAATAAATTGTGACAGGAGGCACAGTATGACAGGAGAATGTCAGGCAAGGTATTTCAAGGACAACTAGTGTGGCTGTATAACCCACAGAGGCAAAAGGGGTACTGCCTTAAGCTATAGAAATGTTGGAAAGACCCCTACAGAATTTTGAAGAAAGTCAATGTTGTGGTCTTTTGGATTTGTCGTCAAGGCTTTCCGGTGAAGCCTAAGGTTGTCCACATCGACCAAGGGGCACTTTCCGAAGTTCTGAATGTTGCAGAGTCTGTATGGGATGAACAAACGTGAGGAGGGGAGCAGTGTTGCATGTTGTTGATCTGCGTCACTTCCTTTGCTTCATTCCACTCGAGTGTGTGAATGACAGTGTGTCAAGGGCATCTCTAGTCACCTGAGAAGTGCGCTGAGATTTACAAAGGTGTGCTGCTACCACCGTGATAACCCTTTCAGGACTTGTGCCACCTTTTGCCCGTAAGCGAATTGAATTTCTGTGATTATCATTGCAAGAATGTTCTGGTCATCGCCCTAGCCCCTCTCTGCAAGACTCAGGGTGCGGAAAACCGTCTCGATTGGTCCAGCTTGTCTATTTAATCTGCAATGGGCCTCAGAGTCGACTGTATTAGAGTTTGGAGGATTGTGTGGCCTTAAGAGGAATACGCGCGTCCAAGGTCAAAAAGCAAGGAAGCAATATGGGTGACACTAACACACACGCCTAGTGCCTCATCGCTCCTTCATGCAAGTTGTGCAGTATTTCCATCATAATGCTGTATTGTGCAAATTAGATCTGTAACAGTGGGACTTAATTACACGCAATGAAAGTCCACAGATTAAACTACGTCCGTATGTTTGTACTTTTCTCTTGCAGCATAAGGAAACTGCATAGGCAAGCTTAAAAATGCGATATTTGACAATTTTCACAATTTTTTTTCTCCATGAATATACTTAATATGATAAAAGTAAAAACATAAAGGCATAGATAATTGTTTTTTGCCTTTTCGGGCAAAAAGTTGTATTTCTAGAACATATATTTACCGAGATACACAAATACGCGCAAACAACGATTTCACAGAAAATGTGTCACTGTGAACTCTTCTTAAGAACCAGGTGTGCAAAGACAGTGAAGCGGTGAGTGGCAACGAGAGTGACCAGTGAGAGTGAAGTTTGTGGACTGCGAGTGTTGGTACAGTGGAAAGTGAGATTGTCAGGCAAGACTATTGAACTGGATGCATGAGTGATAGACATTTGGAATGATTGCGACAGACAATTGAATATGTGTAAATAATGAGTGCGAGTTAAATTACTGTAACCAATATATAGAGAGTGATAAGAACTTCAACTAAAATTGAAATAGACATTAAGTATTGCGCTTACTGAAAATAACAAGATATTTTAATGTCATAAATAATAGCTGTGTGAATATTTATAGTATTATAAATCAATTAAAAACCAAATTTAAGTTTTTATGTTTATTAGGACTTCCATCCCTCACAAACTCAGATATGCCCCTGGCATCTTGTAATAATGGTGTACAAAGTCTGCAAGGTTTTTAATAGCAGTGTCTTATTGCAATCACTCTAAAATTAATGTTGTTTTAGTCTCTTGCTATCTTTTATGTAAATTTTGTGAAGTTATAAAAGAAGCAAGTGTATGGAGCACATCAGTACAGCTGATGCTTGTAGCTTGCAATATTACCATTAAACATCATAAAAGCCAAGCCATCGACTCAGTAGCTATCAATAATATCTGGAGTTATTTCTTAGCTTATAAGTAATGCTGACCTAGTTAAAGGAATTACATTTAAGCTTGTAGCATTAATTTTTAGTCTTAAGTATTTACCAGATATGTACTACCATCCACGATTAAAACAATTATGTAAAACTGGTTGTGTATGACTTAGCAAGAACTGTAAGCCACTCGCACCTCATGACTTTTCTGTGTCGTTTGTTATTCAGGAGACGTAATGTGCCATGTTTCCGTGCCTGCTCCCAGCTGTTAGCCAGCTTAAGTAGTTATCAGTACACTCGCAAAGCTTGGAGGAGAGATGTCTTTGACTTATTGCTCGATCCAACTTTCTTCCAAATGGAGGGAGACTGCCTGATTTGCTGGCGTACAGTTGTAGACAACCTCATGACTCACGACACCACGACATTTCGAGACCTGATGAGTATGTTGAATCAGTCATTCTTCACCTAAGTATAACTGATAGTTAAAGCTGACTGTAGTTTAGTTACAATAATGGCAACGTAGATACTGGTCACTGATACAGATTACCTGTAATTTATCAAGTAGTATGCGTATTTTATTAAGTTTTTTTTATGGTGCCTTTACTCTTAAAGGAGAACTTATCGTTCATGATTCATTTACATGAAATTATTTATTTGTTGTTGCACACATTTTTTTGTTGATTTTTGCAGGGTTATGTTAATAACTTTATTTCATACATTGGAAGGATTAAATATATATGTTAATTTAGTCATAAGTTTCTTTAAAATACCCTAAATAGATTATAGATTATGCTTGTATTGCCAGTATAAGATTGATTAATTATTCTCCAATCATTATTAAACTTGCACACACTATACAGCTAATGAATGTAATTTTTTTGATTGAATTTCCACCCATTAAATTAGGAATGCATGAGCTTAAGCCAAGTGCTTGAATCTGCAAATAAGAAATTATTTCCTTAACGAAAAGACAAAACTATATGCCCAGCAATGTATATAGCATATTTATTCAGCCTCTTCAACCAGTCTCAATGCTTTAAATTCAACAGTCATTTGGTTTTATTTTGTGTCAATAATTTGGTTTTGAAACTAAGTAGTTGGATTACATTGGCACATTGCCTCTCTCTCTCTCTCTATATATATATATATATCTCTCTCTCTCTCTCTCTCTGTGGTACTTGCTTAAATTGATGGTGTTTGCGTGAATCTGCTTCAGGTCGTGTTTCACTGGCACAGAGTGGATCCCTCAGCATTTTCTCTAGTCGGGAACAGGAATACGAGTTGCGTGCTCAGCTGCTCAAGAGGCTTGCCTTTGTGATCCTCTGTAGTGAGACTGATCAGTATCACAAGTACATGCCTGAAATACAGGGTATGTACACATATACATACATTAATATTGTAAATTGCCACAGCTGCTCATGTTCACCTGAATAGAGGTTTAGGTATTTTATTGCAAAAATCAGCCTCAAAATGTACCTTGGCTTAGTTTGGAATTTCATGGAATGTATTCATATTTTACAAGTAGAAGTAGTACAGCTTGTTTATATGTATTTGCTATTTCAGTTGCAGCAGAAAATACAGTGGACTCCCAATCTACCGTTTCTCAGGGGACAGTAAAAAAATTTCCATCTGGGATTTTAATACATGAGAGTTCTGACATGTGCATCAATAAAATACGACTTCTGACCTTATTAGACTTAATGTTAAGTTTTATGAGAGTTGTACATTAGCTGTAAGTAAAATTTAATTAATAAACACAATAAAAATGGGAACTTTTTAAAATAAAGTGCTACTGTATTAGTATTACTGTAAATAATGACATTAAAAAACATTTCACAACAGCTTGTTTGATAAAGAATATAACATCACAAAATACAGGATGTAATTCATTGTAATCTGACACTGAATGCAAGGCAAATTTTGAATGTCCCGCATGCACTCAATCAGCTGACAACACTCGGAAAGATTATTGATTGGGCAGTGTGTTCACGTTGGGTGAAATGGAGAAGGGGAAGCCTCAGCGGTGGTAGGAGTGAAACTATCTACCTCTCCCCTCCCAAACTANGGAGTGAAACTATTTACCTCTCCCCTCCCAAACTAGTTGGCACTCTGAGGGCGCAAGGATGCTATACTGGTTCCTGCCAGCCGTGTAAGAGGAGGAAGCAAATTCTTCTGAGTATCACCGAGGATGGTCAAAGCTTACCCAGGCCGCACATATATATATTACAGCAATCTACACTTTTGGCAATGCCGTGCTTATGTAGCGAATGTATAGTTGAAGTAATTAATGATATTTCACTTAAAAAGAGTGGTTTTGAAACAGATGAATTAATAAGATGATTAAAGTTTATTTCCTCTTGGTTTTCAGTAATTAACTATTCAAAACCACGTTCTCAGATTTTCCCGGTCACTTGATGCCTGTCTCGAGTTACCATGTGCACGGGCTTGGTGCTTAATCATTTGACAAAAGGTGTCGAATATGCCCTTTCAAGACATCAGTTTATTCAAAAGACGCGTGTCTATTACGCTTGGTAATGCAAGTCACTCAATGTTCAAACAATTTTTGGCGACAAGGGGAGGTCAAGAATACGCTTCTGGGAATATTTTATTTGCGAAGATGCTATCTATGGAGTAAAATTAATATTTTGTTTTAAGCACCACATAGGATTAAACACCAACTTTACGGGGAAAAACAACCTTTAATCACAGAAGAAAACATCTTTGCAAAAAATAATTCCTCGCTAAAATGTATTTGCATAACATTGTCAGATGAAGCCTTTTGCTTTGAATACACTTGTGGAAAATCGAAAAGTAACACCTGAACGCAATGGTCCCACATGAATGGCTGTTGTATTAAATAATAATACAGGTTGTGCCCTGTATATGACAATGACCATAGGGTTTTATACCTATGGACAGAGGCTACAGTGTGTCTTGAACGTCAGTATCTTGTGTAGCCGCCTTTAGCGACGATGCAGTCCTGCAGAGACAATCATAAAGGTGTCGGATGTAATCTTGGTGAATAGTGTTCCATGCTAATTCCACCTGTTGTTGCAATTGGTGGAGGTTTGTTGCCGGCATTGCAGAACACACCAAACGCCATCCCATCATGTCACAGACATTTTAAATGGGGGACAGGTCGGGTGATCGTGCTGGCCAGGGGAGTTGAGAACACCTTCGAGAGCGCATTCTGTAACATGAGATGTGTGTGCGCAGGCATTGTCCTGCTGGAAGAGGACATCTCCTTGCCGTTGTAGGAACAGCAACAAAATTGACTGGATGATGTTCTGGATGTAGAGTTCACTATTCAGTNATGATGTTCTGGATGTAGCGTTCACTATTCAGCGTTCCCGTCACAAATACCAGAGACGTACTGTCATTGTAGGCTCTTGCCCTCCACATCATGATACCAGGAGTTGGTCCTGTATGTTGCTGCCGTATACACACTGGTTGTTGCCGCTCTCCTGGTCGACACCGCACTTGGGAACATCCCTCACTGGCACCAAGGCAGAAAAGTTCAATATTACAATGTAATGATGCAGTTAATTAGGACATTTTGTTAATTTTTTGTTTTTTTTTGTTTTTTAAGGAATTATAATTGCTTATCAGTATTTGAAGTTTTAGCCGTGTTAGAATGTTTGTCATGCGTTTACTTTTTCTGAAATTGCAGTTTATGTTATGTCAGCATTCGGAGATAAAAGTTTTACCACTTTCAGAGACATTTTTTCCTTCAAGAATGTTCTAGAAATTCTATTATTTTTGCTATGACGCAGTGTGGCATGGCGTGGGGAAGTGGTTGCGACGGGGGTCGCACAGTATTCTTAAAACATTCGGTACCACACCATGCCCTTATTTGGTCAGGTTTTTGGCACCCTGGTGCAAGGAGTGGAGGTAGAGCGCGTGGCGAGTTTAGTCCCAAACGCCTGCCGCCCGCTAACAGTCGACAACCAGCTCTAGCAGAAGACATGTCGAGCGTGGTAAATTTCGCCCACACTGAGAAGCGCAAGTGACCTTCACTTCTTTAATTTTTTATACTTCAATTTTCGGACAAACTTTTTTCTACTAAATTATTTTCGCCGGTGTGGGAGTTCGCTAGGGTGCCAAGAGGGAACTGACATCCCTCCTGCCTCTGTAATTTTCTCTCGCGACGAGTTTTGAGTGACTTGAATAATAAATTACATAATGCAGCCCTGTTCTTTGCTCGTCTGACTCGTTAAGCTGACTGCATTAATGGAAGATTGCGAACTGTTTATTTTGAACTTGAAGTAAAAATATGAAGGAAATAATCCAAGCCCTGAATTATTAATTTTATTTTAAAAAATGCATCTTTAATTAAGTTTCATGTCTCTACCGAGTGAGTAAAACCGAGCTGTGATTTCCAGTTGTCAATTCTAACTCCAACGCAAATCCACAGCCTACAAAATACTAGTAAATATTTTATTATTATTGATTAAATAAAAATACTTCTTACATAGTAAAAATGTTTCCACAAAGAAGTGGCAGAAACCTATTTGTTTTGGTTTTCTTGGCAATATGAAAATTACACAAATTTGCTTCCATTGCAATTTTATTTTTCTTTTTTATGCCCTCCACTATCACAAAATCACTGTGGTTACGGCATGGCAGTTTTAAATGTCTCAATAAATTATAAGATTTATCGCACAAAAATTATTCTGACTGACAATGTGTGTTACATGACAAGTGTGCTCTTATAAGGTTGTCATTTCGTCCTTATCGTTAAATATTTTTTAATGTTTTCCACTTAAAAGACTGAATAACAAATTTCATTTAGTTCAAGTGAAATCATTATAAAAACAACAGGTTGATGTTCTAATAATAATGCATGCATTTTTTGCTATAAAATCTATTTTACAAAATGAAATTATTTTTTTGACGAAATGGTGAAATTTTAATTACTAAATAGCTCATTTTATTTACTGGGGCCCTACCCATTGGGAGGACAAGACACCCTTGTGATCACTGTACATTCCCTGCTCTGAACTTAGGCAGTGATGAACAGTGGCGGTGAATCAAAGCAGTTCACTGGGGACACATTCCCTAACCTGAGCTGCTCGCTTCCCATTGTTGTTTCGTACTTTCGTCGCTCGTGCATCTTAATTCATAAGCATTCACTGTGCTTCTGTTCCATAGCCTGAACTCTGCCAAATGCAGCTCTTGCACTAGATCGCTTCCTGCTTGTTTGTTTGCTCGCTACTTACCTGTGTTTTTCAATGCCTACTGCTGTTTGGTTTTTACCCATGCTACAGTTTGAATCGAATCTCGAGCTGTCACCATTATATTTATTCTGGGGCTGTTCTTGCTCTGAGTAGAGATGGTAACCGTTCCGATCTTCAGGAACCTTTCCGGAACGTTCCAGTTCATAAAAAAAGAACTGTTATTATTAATCGTTCTTTTCGAAATTGTTCACAACATACTCAATGTGTTCTGTACGTAATAGTGGTTTTAGTAATTAGGGAGGGAGATATACACATTACACAAACACTTCTTGATTAAATGAATGTATTACCACTGTGATGCCACTGCAACTACTTCTTAATTGTATGTAAGAAAATATACTGTTAAAGAAATTTCATTCATACTCATGTAATTTTGTCACAATTTATATTATTGCAGAAAACTGAGTATTAAAAACAGTGCACACCAGAATTATGTCTATAGAAACAAAGGTAGATAATACTGCAAAAGAGAGGTTTAGTTCGAGGCAAAAAAAAAAACAATACCGTGTATTGCAGCACATTTTATTCTTACTGGAAAGTCTGGATGAACATTTTGGGCTTGAAAATACTCCTCTTGCGGTGTTTGTGTGCCGATAGAACTATTTATTATTCACATTTGTAATCCACTGTGGGTTTGGTATTATATTTCATATGTTTTCAACAGTTCTGATACTGTAGGTGGTTCAGTTCATTCGCCGGGGCGAGTTCACAACTATTTGAGACTTGAGATCAATTCCATCTCTGAAACTGTTCATTCACCGGAACTGTTTGCGAGTCTGTAACAGTTTTGAGACTGAACAGTTCCATCCAATCTCCAGAATCTTTACATCTCTGCTGGCCTTACAATATTCCTCTTTGCCAACAGTTCAGAGCCAGAACAATCCTCATTTAACATTTTCATAATATAACTATTATTCTGATATAAATAAGATAATAAAAATTGGAAAATAACGTGATGTTGCAGTAACCCAGTGTACTTGAATAATACTCATGGTATACAAATTTTAATGCATGGTTTATAATTTTTTCACTGATTAGAAGTCAAACACATGAATTATATAAACAAATTTTGTTTACTTTCTTTACGGAAGTGGTGGAATAGTGTGGTGTTCCAACGGAACCGTTCATTTGGCTTACTCGGAACTCTAGTTCCAGTTCCTCTCTCCGGAACCGTTCCATGAATTATTCCCCATCCGTAGCCCTGTCTTTTCGCTCATTCTCTCGATACAACAGCCACTGTATACTGCATGGCAATCTTGTCCCTTGCCCTTTACATGTTGGTGTGCGCAAGTTAGAGATATTTATTACGTCATCACTTAGATGTAATAAACACCTATCTTGCTTGATAACTTCTGTTGTCTGGTCATTTTTCTCATTTTGATACCTTACTTCAAGTTACCTACCATGTGACTCCACATTTGTACTTCCAGGCTCTCCCAGCCACTAGGAAATAAAATTGAACACTTTACCCTTTGAAGGACACACTTACTTCTTGTCAGAGTTTAATGTACTGGTTGCTGTTACGTAATGCCACCCTCCTGGTCACCATCGTGGAAAGAGAAGGGAGAATATTTCTTGGGTCAACAGGCTTGAGGCGACAAACACTCGAGGTTACCATGGTGCTTGGACTCCAAGCACATTATGCCACTCATTTAACTACCATTGTGACCTCAGTTGAGAACACTGTGAATCTGCGGAGGACATTGAGTTCAGTAGCAGTCATCACTCGCTTTACTCTCTTAGGAGGAACAGGGAGCCCTCTCCTCGAGTTGCTATAGGCTTGAGTACCATCAGTCGGGAGGCATACGTCCTAGCAAGGCAGACCACGCCAGCCACTTCAACTCCCATGCTGTTCCAACTGCAAATTGGTGTAATTAGCAAAGGCTGTGCCTTTTTCTATTGAAAGCCCACTGAATCCTGAGAAACCTNACCGTTCCGATCTTCAGGAACCTTTCCGGAACGTTCCAGTTCATAAAAAAAGAACTGTTATTATTAATCGTTCTTTTTGAAATGGTTCACAACATACTCAACGTGTTCTGTACGTAATTGTGGTTTTAGTAATTAGGTAGGGAGATTTGCACATTACACAAACATTTCTTGATTAAATGAATGTATTACCGCTGTGATGCCACTGCAACTACTACTTAATTGTATGTAAGAAAATATATTTTGAAAGAAATTTCATTCATACTCATGTAATTTTGTCACAATTTATATTATTGCAGAAAACTGAGGATTAAAAACAGTGCACAGCAGAATTATGTCCATAGAAACAAAGGTAGATAATACTGCAAAAGAGAGGTTTAGTTCGAGGGAAGAAAACCATAACGTGTATTCCAGCACATTTTATTCTTACTGGTAAGTCAGGATGAACATTTTGGCCTTGAAAATACTCCTGTTACGGTGTTTGTGTGCCGATAAAACTATTTATTATTCACATTTCTAATCCACTGTGGGTTTGGTATTATATTTCATGTGTTTTCAACAGTTCTGATACTGTAGGTGGTTCAGTTCATTCGCCGGACCGTTCGTGAGTTCACAACTGTTTGAGACTGAGATCAATTCCATCTCTGAAACTGTTCATTCACCGGAACTGTTCGCGAGTCTGCAACAGTTTTGAGGCGGAACAGTTCCATCCAATCACCAGAATCTTTACATCTCTGCTCGCCTTACAATATTCCTCTTTGGCAACAGTTCAGAGACAGAACAATCCTCGTTTAACAATTTCATAATATAACCATTATTCCGATATAAATAAGGTAATAAAAAATGGGAAATAACGTGATGTGGCAGCAACCCAGTGTACTTGAATAATACTTGTGGTATACAAATTTTGTTTACTTTCTGTACGGAAGTGGTGGAATAGTGTGGTGTTCCAACGCAACCGTTCATTTGGTTTACTCGGAACTCTAGTTCCAGTTCCTCTCTCCGGAACCGTTCCGTGAATTATTCCCCATCCCTAGCCCTGTGTTTTCGCTCATGCTCTCGATACAACATCCACTGTATACTGCGTGGCAATCTTGTCCCTTGCCCTTCATATGTTTGTTGTGAATATTTGTTACATCGTCACTTAGATGTAATAAACACGTATCTTGCTTGATAACTTCTGTTGTCTGGTCATTTTTCTCATTTTGATACCTTAATTCAAGTTACCTACCATGCGACTCCACATTTGTACTTCCAGGCTCACCCAGCCACTAAGAAACAAAATTGAACACTTTACCCTTTGAAGGACACACTTACTTCTTGTCAGAGTTTAATGTACTGGTTGCTGGTAGGTAATGCCACCCTCCTGGTCGCCATCGTGGAAAGGGAAGGGAGAATCTTTCCTGGGTCAACAGGCTCGAGGTGACAAACACTCGAGGTTACCATGGTGTTTGGACTCCAAGCACATTATGCCACTCATTTAAGTACCATTGTGACCTCAGTTGAAAACACTGTGAATCTGAAAGAAACCAAATTGTATTTCTTCCTTTATTTTGAATCTTTTTACGTAACATTTCTGAAGAGTCACAGCTGCTTTCATTAAAACTGTTTCATGCCCTGACTCTGGGCTGGTCAAAAGAAGGTGAAAAAGATCCTAGCTCCCCAAACCAAGGAACTCTGAGGAGCAAGGACCTAATACTCCAAGAGTGTATCACAATAAGAGAGGGAGAAGGCTGCCTTGTTGAGACGAACGACTTGCATGCCTACCCCCTCGTGGAGCGGAACTCCAGTTGCACCTTAATCACCGTCGGGATATCGGGAAGGTTGCTTTGTCATCCCCTGAAGGTTATCACCATTACCATAGTCAGTTCTGAAGCGTCAGCCGATAGCCGCCTCACGGCCCCACGAGATGCCTGTGGTCCGGAAGCTTAATCTCTGCCCCTTGCATCCTGCTACCCATCGCTTGGGGGTGACTTTGTATCAGTGAGGGCTCCCACCAGATCTATCTTCAGACCCGCACCTCCGTTTGCAGTACAAAAGATCATAGAGATTCCGGCCAGCCTAGCACATTCCACCAAGTAGGGTGAGCAGGGCAGATACCCCATTTAAGGAGCACAGTTTCCTAGCTCCCAGGGGGAAACTAGATGTCAACCCCATTTGAATTAGTTGGCATCATGCTGCTACCAATATCATCAAGCACAAACACATTTTTATAGATTCTGGCATAATTCAAGAGCGTTCTATTGATACTTGTTTAATTCCGAACAAAAAATTTGATCATTGCAATGCCTAAAATAACAGTTTTTTGTTTGCCTGAAAGAGTTGAGGGATAGCAGAAAACAACAGTTTTAACATAAAGGACATTATTCATACAAGCCCATAGTGATATAAATTTTGTGTGTTTTTGAAAGTTAAAAAACAGTCATTGTGAAAATGGCATATAAAATAATACTGTAGTCATCTTCATTCGCCAAGAATGTACCAGAATTTTTGTTTCTCTTGGCTAAGTCTACCTTTTAATGTAGAAAGTTTTTCTCTCAGAGAAAGTGTGGACTTTTTTGAAAATATTTCCAACTCTTCCCATGCACGCAATGTAGACATGGCTGCTTGTGTATATCTAGGTTAGGTTAGGTATGATACATTGTTACTTATTAAAAATGTAATTCATTAAATTTTTTATTTTATCAGTAGTGGACAATTACACTTTTATTTCAATGTTGATATAAAATAGGCTATAATATGTTAGTTAAGGTTGCAAGTAGACCGCTAGGTTACCAAGAATTTATAAAAGGACAGGAATTCAAGTACTCACAGTGTAGTACTTGTCGACAGGTGCACACACACAAAGAAAGATGACACATTTTCCTACTTGGTTGCACGATCGCAACGTTTCGCTGGCTAAGCCAGTGTCCTATAACTCGCCGCCTGATGAAGCCAGCTTAGCCAGCGAAACGTTGCGATCCCGCAACTGCATGGAAATGTGTCGTCATTCTTGTGTGCATGTGCCTGTTGACAAGTACTACACTGTGAGTACTTGAATTCCTGTCCTTTTAATTATTTTTGATAGGCTAAAGTAAATGTGAAATCAATTTTTTAGAAATTTTTTTTTTTTGTATAAACGTGGGGTTAGCCTGTTTAGTTTCTCAAAGTACTCATGTTTCCCCCACCCTTGTATTCTTCACTGTTCCATTTTCGTATCCATTTCATTCCAATGGACACCAAAGACCTAGTTGTTCAGCATTCTCCAAATTTGATTGAACTAAAATTTTCATCTCGGTTGTGTAACCATCTCCGGAAGTGCATATCATTGTTTATCCAATGTATACAGTATGATATGAATTCAATCCCATACTTTAATTTGTTCATTTTTTGAATTTTTTTANTTAATTTTTTTAATTCTTTTGTGTAGTCAAAAAAATGAAATTTTAATTATGTTATTTAAATTATGGCACTTACAGAACGATTGGCAGATAGCTTGCGCTTGCCCCAAGTGGTACCATCAGTGCAAGCACAGGTATTCCTGTGCTTCCGAGTATTGTTACTACGTATGTCACCGCAGCACGTTACCTCGCTTTGGCCCATCATCATCAGTGAAATGGTGCAGGTGTTCCTACACATTGAGCAAGAGTTGTCAACGGACACAGAAGAGTTCAGGTGAGGTATCATCTGCTCTTGCTTCTTTTAGTATAGGCTACATCCCACCTTATTTTATTATGCATGTGAATATTTTCACGTGCACACGAATTACATTATTAATAGAAAATGGAAAACACAAGAGTACTCGCAGGGTGATGCTCGTGAACACACACACATACATAAAGTCGTATGAACACATTTTCCATGTGACCACACATCCACGTGGAAGCTGTTATGTATGACTTTGTGTATGTGTGTGTGCGTGCAAGTACCACCATGCGAGTATTTTTTTTTTCTCTGATCTCCTTTTAATAATGTAATTATTGGCCTATTCCCATNTGCAAGTACCACCATGCGAGTATTTTTTTTTTCTCTGATCTCCTTTTAATAATGTAATTATTGGCCTATTCCCATCGTAACTTATTTATATCCACACAAATGACAGTAGAGTCTCAACTTAGGAAGTGTCACAATTCCTGAGAATGACTTCGTAAAATTGTTGACAGTATAAAATCAGGAAAGACTGAATTTGGCCTCTATAACACAATTTTTNTTGTATTTCTTCCTTTATTTTGAATCTTTTTACGTAACATTTCTGAAGAGTCACAGCTGCTTTCATTAAAACTGTTCCCATGCCCTGACTCTGGGCTGGTCAAAAGAAGGTGGGAAAGATCCTAGCTGCCCAAACCAAGGAACTCTGAGGAGCAAGGACCTAATACCCCAAGAGTGTATCACAAAAAGAGAGGGAGACGGCTGCCTTGTTGAGACGAGCGACTTACATGCCTACCCCCTCGTGGAGCGGAACTCCAGCTGCACCTTCATCACCGTCGGGATATCGGGAAGGTTGCTTTGTCATCCCCTGAAGGCTATCACCATTACCATCATCAGCTCTGAAGCGTCAGCCGATAGCCGCCTCACGGCCCCACGAGATGCCTGTGGTCCAGAAGCTTAATCTCTGCCCCTTGCATCCTGCTACCCATCGCTTGGGGGTGACTTTGTATCAGTGAGGGGCCCCACCAGATCTATCTTCAGACCCGTACCTCCGTTTGCAGTACAGAAGTTCATAGAGATTCCGGCCAGCCTAGCACCTTCCACCAAGTAGGGTGAGCAGGGCAGATACCCCATTTAAGGAACACAGTTTCCTAGCTCCCAGGGGGAAACTAGATGTCAACCCCATTTGAATTAGTTGGAATCATGCTACTACCAATATCATCAAGCACAAACATATTTTTATAGATTCTGGCATAATTCAAGAGCATTCTATCGATACTAGTACAATTCTGAACAAAAAATTTGATCATTGCAATGCCTAAAATAACAGTTTTTTATTTGCCTGAAAGAGTTGAGGGATAGCATAAAACAACAGTTTTAACATAAAGGACATTATTCATACAAGCCCATAGTGATATAAATGTGGTATGTTTGTGAAAGTTAAAAAACAGTCATTATGAAAATGGCATATGAAACATAATACTGTAGTCATCTTCATTCACCAAGAATGCACCAGAATTTTTGTGTTTCTTGGCTAAGTCTACCTTTTAATGTAGAAAGTTTTTCTCTCGGAGAAAGTGTGGACTTTTTTGAAAATATTTCCAACTCTTCCCATGCATGCAATGTAGCCATGGCTGCTTGTGTATATCTAGGTTAGGTTAGGTATGATACATTGTTACTTATTAAAAATGTAATTCATTAAATTTTTGATTTTATCAGTAGTGGACAATTACACTTTTATTTCAATGTTGATATAAAATAGGCTATAATATGTTAGTTAAGGTTGCAAGTAGACCGCTAGGTTACCAAGAATTTATAAAAGGACAAGAATTCAAGTACTCACAGTGTAGTACTTGTCGACAGGTGCACACACACACACACAAAGAAGGATGACACATTTTCCTACTTGGTTGCACGATCGCAACGTTTCGCTGGCTAAGCCAGTGTCCTATAACTCGCCGCCTGATGAAGCCAGCTTAGCCAGCGAAACGTTGCGATCCCGCAACTGCATGGAAATGTGTCGTCATTCTTTGTGTGCATGTGCCTGTTGAAAAGTACTACACTGTGAGTACTTGAATTCCTGTCCTTTTAATTATTTTTGATAGGCTAAAGTAAATGTGAAATCAATTTTTTAGAATTGTTTTTGTAAAAACGTGGGGTTAGCCTGTTTAGTTTCTCAAAGTACTCATGTTTCCCCCACCCTTGTATTCTTCACTGTTCCATTTTCGTATCCATTTCATTCCAATGGACACCAAAGACCTAGTTGTTCAGCATTCTCCAAATTTGATTGAACTAAAATTTTCATCTCGGTTGTGTAACCATCTCCGGAAGTGCATATCATTGTTTATCCAATGTATACAGTATGATAAGAATTCAATCCCATACTTTAATTTGTTAATTTTTTTAATTCTTTTGTGTAGTCAAAAAAATGAAATTTTAATTATGTTATTTAAATTATGGCACTTACAGAACGATTGGCAGATAGCTTGCGCTTGCCCCAAGTGGTACCATCAGTGCAAGCACAGGTATTCCTGTGCTTCCGAGTATTGTTACTACGTATGTCACCGCAGCACGTTACCTCGCTTTGGCCCATCATCATCAGTGAAATGGTGCAGGTGTTCCTACACATTGAGCAAGAGTTGTCAACGGACACAGAAGAGTTTAGGTGAGGTATCATCTGCTCTTGCTTCTTTTACTATAGGCTACATCCCACCTTATTTTATGATGCATGTGAATATTTTCACGTGCACACGAATTACATTATTAATAGAAAATGGAAAACACAAGAGTACTCGCAGGGTGATGCTCGTGAACACACACACACATACATAAAGTCGTATGAACACATTTTCCATGTGACCACACATCCACGTGGAAGCTGTTATGTATGACTTTGTGTATGTGTTTGTGCTTGCAAGTACCACCATGCGAGTATTTTTTTTTTCTCTGATCTCCTTTTAATAATGTAATTATTGGCCTATTCCCATCATAACTTATTTATATCCACACAAATTACAGTAGAGTCTCGACTTAGGAAGTGTCACAATTCTTGAGAATGACTTCGTAAAATTGTTGACAGTATAAAATCAGGAAAGACTGAATTTGGCCTCTATAACACAATTTTTTTTCCTAAGTCTATGTTTTATTGTCTAGTTAAGAAATGAGTTTTTAAATTAAATATTTAATTTATTCAATAAGCAGATAATTTCCAAATCAAGTGATACCACACAAGGGTACCTATATATTACTCCCCTTATCACTAAAAAAAAATTATTAACATACAGTGCTGCATAACTTTGTGACTTCAAAATCAATTTTCAATAGCTTCCCGTGGAAAAATCGGAGGTTTTATTTAAAATTTATAAATTGATTTTATATTTAGACATTTTTAGAACAAAAAATACACCAGAAAGTTAAGTACGGCCACTTGTTAACATCAGAAATAAAGTTGAAAACAGAACACAGTGTAATTTTCAGCATGTTTGAGTTACATTTTCAACGTTTCTTGTGGGGAAATCAGCAATTTTAGATCAAGAGAGAACTTTATTTCAATATTCCAACCTCTTTTTGAATGTAGTAATAACCCATAGGATATATACAGCCTCCCGTTGATACCAAAAAAGACGTTTAAACAGATTGCTGCATAATTTTCAGCAAGCGCAAATTCCATTTTTAGTTTCTTGTTTTTGGAAATAAAATCAGCAATTCCTAAACGACAGAGGTGTGGGAGATGATACAAGATCCCTTTGCGACATTGTGCATCGCACAAGAACTACCATGCAAGGGGCAAAGGCAAGCGGCATCCCCTTCCTTACGCAAGCCCATTCTTTCTTTCCTTCCATATTGCAGCATAACAATCATTGACAGCGACATTGCAGTCCCTATGTTTTATTGCTGTGGGCTGGCAAGTATATTTTTAATTTTTCATAATTTTTTGGGAATTTTTTACAGATCTCGAGAATTACTTAGTAAAATAGTTGAGTTGGTAAAATCAGGACTCTACTGTGTACTGTAATTCCATATGCCTGGTGGTTAATCACATAGCTGAAACAAACAACAAAGGTCTATATATGGCATTGAACATATATTCTCTAGTAGTTTATTGTGATCCCTCACCTCTTTCCTTTCCTTATTATTCTTTTATTGGAGTTTATGTACTACAGTAATTGTTTTTTCAAGGTCTTTTAAGTTCTGCTGTACTATCAAAAGCTTGTAGGATTAGTGATTAGCTGATGCACATTCTTACTGATTCTGTTTTTCTTGTATTTTCCTACCAATATTGCTAATAATCATTATTAATGTATGATGAAAAGGCAAGCAAAGAAGCATGATTTTGCTGAAGTACATTTAACACTTAGCCATTTATTATCATAAAGTGTCCTGGAAAAATAACAAATATTATCACAAAGTGGTTAAGTAAGTGGGATTTACTATATTTACTCGCATAATACCTGCATTTATTTGGCCACATTTTTGCCCAAAATAAGGGGGGTGGGGGGAATATTCAACGAAGTCTGGAAAAAAAAAATTGAAACTTAGGTGACAGCCTATGACATACTTACTTAATGCAGCCAAAATTATGTCAAAAAACATATACCCCCCTTAACAGAAAAATTGGCGCTGTCGTATAACAAATTACAATTGTTTGCCCGGTACTGTATTTAGTCTGTTACAATAAATTCACTATGGCAATTTTTAATGCACCATTATGATTAATATGAAATACAGGATAAGTATTTGTATACACATTAAAATATATAGTAGCTTTGGTTTTCGCTTGCCATAAGGGTTGAATGTTCTATAACAAAATAACAAGCACTTTGAAAACTGCACAATGTAAGTAAAGCAGCAGCAGGTAGATGTAGCTGGCAACATAGACAATTTGGTAACGGCGTAGGGACATCACCATGCCTGCAGCTGTGGGCTGCAGCACAACACTCCTTCACCCCTGCTCATATTTCATTGATGGTCCCAACCTTGTGGTGTACAAGGAAAACAGGCTATAATAAGAAATTTTACAAAACAACACTGTGCAAGGTCACAGAGAATGGAACCTACAGTAATTGTACATTTTGTAAACACTCCAAGATGCCTTTGCAGACAGACAACTCCTATTACAATTCCAGCTAATCTCCTTTAGGCTCAATGCTAATATTGCAAAAATTAATGACAAACAGGTACATTTTATTCTTATTTTAGACTTATTATAGTATTTTGTGACATAAATTTCTGGGCTTGGATCTACATTAAAGATTTGTGAGACAAGGTACCCACTGATTGTTTTTTCTCTGCTTAATAGTAAAGCTTGGAAATTGCTGTACCTTCTCGTATTCTTTTGACCGAGTGATGTTTTGCGACATAGACAAACATTTTCCCATCTCAAATTATGTAACCCATCCACCACTGGGTTCATTTCTTCTACAGAAGGTTTATCAAACAAGCAATTTCCTGCACCTGTATTTGTACCATTTTGTGCAATACAGTGCAAGCATTGTTTCGTAATTCATGTACAAAGTTGACTATTTTTTTATTGAGTTCAGGGAATATTCCAGTCTTTGGACCGTAAAACACGCACAACTTTACATTAGTGGTTTGCAGCTGTGCCTTCTTCCACCACTCTCCCACATGCCTTTATTCACTGCAAGTTCACGCTTGGCAACCCTGTTTTCATGCTGTTGACAAATCATACTTCTCGTAACTTGCATTGGATTGTATACAGGATGGCTACAGACAGGGAAAACAGTGTAAAGTCAGGGAAAACAGGAAAATGTCAGGGAATTTTCTGACAGGTCAGGGATTTTTTGTACATGTTAAAATGTTTTTTTGCTTAATACATCTCTTTATTTTTTAAATTCATTTATCTNTCTAATTATTATTAATTCCCTTGTGCAAAAATGTATCATGTTCCTGCAATTAGTGTCTTTGTAAAAGGGACATTAGCAAATGTTCAAGCAAAGTTTTACAAATGACTTATTTCAGTTCACAGTGTTTGCAATAGCATCTAAAATGCAGCTTATTAAATGGCTGTGTTTTTTTGCTTATTACATCTCTTTATTTTTGAAATTCATTTATCTTTTAGGTGCTGGTTATGTATATTAATCATGTTTGTGATTATGGTGAAATTCTTAAAATGTGCCTTATATAAAAAAATATTTGTTTTTATAAANGTATATTAATCATGTTTGTGATTATGGTGAAATTCTTAAAATGTGCCTTATATAAAAAAATATTTGTTTTTATAAAATATGAGGATATACCATACAAAATGAGTTAAAGGGCAAGCAGCTAATTTTTTAATGCATATACTGTAAATTTTATATGTCGTATCCTGTAACAAACCGAACTCGATAGTCTTGAATGGATCCTTGTGAGTTGGAGTATCAGCGTTTGTGGCATTTCAAACCAGTCTTTGAAAGGTTCCTTGTGGGGTGTCAATACTTTACATTTTTATTGGTTTCTGTAAAGTGCTTCAATTTAATAAAACTTATGACAAATGTAATTGTATAGCTGGTTTAGGTTGGGGAAAAAATGTTATGGAAACAGGAAAAATCTGGAAAAAGTCAGGTAATTTAGTTATGTGTTTTGTGTAGCCACCCTGATATAAGAATTGTACTTCCCCATTCCATTAGCTAAACTTTCTTCGTTGACACATGCATTGTGATTTTCTAAGAGCTGTTTGACCCATGAGTTTACAAATACTCTGCAAAGCAATTGTACCCTCCCACTATTCAACCCCAGTGAGAAGTAACTGCTCAAGTTCAACAACTTGTGTTGTTTACAGTTACTGTCACTTTCTTTTATTTATTCCAGGGCGAGCCAAGACTGCACTGCTTGCTGGGAAGTCTAGCATGGGCAGTATCCATTATGTGGAGAGCTTTAAAAAAACCTTTTCAGGACTTAGGGTGGAATTCATAGTGATCATATGAGCAATACTTGAAATAAGAATTACTTGTACTCGGGCTTAAGTATTATTGTAAATTCATAGCGCCAGATAAGAGTATCTCTTATTTAGATAGTTTGAAGTGATACCTCATGAAGCAA
This sequence comes from Clitarchus hookeri, assembly GCA_002778355.1. Taxonomy (NCBI): domain Eukaryota; kingdom Metazoa; phylum Arthropoda; class Insecta; order Phasmatodea; family Phasmatidae; genus Clitarchus; species Clitarchus hookeri. The sequence continues at coordinate 45,455 of NQII01008663.1, read as the reverse complement.
TACTTCAAGTATGTTGTACTTATTATGATTTCTGAAGTATTCCTAATCAAACAAGCATTGCTTATCCACATATATAAGCAGTGCTTCATCAAGTCTGCTTCGTTGTAGACTTACGCACTGAGTATTTATATTACAACTAGGTTATTTAGCAGACATTTTCATTCCAAATGTTACTCATTTCCAGTATTTGACAGAAATACAGATATAATTTAGATAGTTAAGTGTTAGCATCAAAGCATTTTAAACATGGTTCTTATTAGTAATACAATTGCAGGTTCAGGGGTTTAACAAGAAAACAGCCTTATGTTTTTAGATAAAAACGTTGCACATTCATATTCAATAAGAAANCAGGTTCAGGGGTTTAACAAGAAAACAGCCTTATGTTTTTAGATAAAAACGTTGCACATTCATATTCAATAAGAAAGCAGCCTTTCCTTTTTCAAATAAAAACAATCGCAGATTAAAACTCTGCATGAAAACCGACATGTTTAATTATTATTATTATCGTTAAATATTCATTACATTAAAGGGAACTTTTTTTTATAATTTACGAATATTTTGTTAACCTTTTAGTTTTGATGCTTACAAAAAGCTAATAAAGAAATCACAACATAAATTTTAGTATACAAAACTGGGTCACTATAAGATCCCTATTAAAAAAAATTACCAATAACATTGTGCTCAAAACAATTTGGTTATGATGGAACGTGTTTGCAATGAGTACTGAAAGAAGTTATGTTGGATGGACGGTAGCAAATACAGTACTTGAAACATTCATATAATCATTTATATATTCATCAAGCAAGCACATCACATATGTTTTTTTTTTTTACCACAGCTATCACTTCCAAAAAATATAAAATAATACATGAAACAAACACATTTTTATTGCGGATATGATTATTTTAATTTCAAATGTGTGACAAAACAAATTTAAATTATTTAAAATACCTGTAACAAATTAAAAATAACAAACCTTTGTAAATATTTATTTAATATGGATGATTGCTGTAAATAAAATATTGATTTTGTGTGTTATTTTGGTACTGATATTATACAGATATTTATTTGGCTACTTCATGAAGTAAAGCTTGCCTCAAACAAGTAATACTTCTATAAAAATCCCTTCGTCAAGAAGCTGTTTATGAATTCATTGCTCAAATAAGTAATGCTTAAAGAAGTATTAGTTCATAAAGCATGATTTATTTGCCAAAAAAGCCTCAACTATGAATTCCAGCCTAGAAACAAGGTTCTGGGCATTATGCGATGGTGGGGATTATATGTACGAGTAAATATGCTAGTACAGTACTTAAATAACTGTACTTAAAGGTATTGACTAACTGAAGCTGCTAAAAATTCTTAATTTTTGTCATTTGGCTTTTTGTTGTGTACCTGTGATTATCATTAGGGGTGTGCGAATATTCGAAAATTTGAGTATTTGTGAGTAGTAATTTACAAATGATTTGCATTCAAACTTCAGATAGTCTGCAAAATTTGTGAATAATTTATATTTCTATCTCAAGTGTTTATTTACTCAACATTACATGCCCACTCATTTGTAGTAGTTCATTTAAACTTTACTTCCATAGTTATTAGAGCTGTAATGATTGGTCATTTTTATAATTTTTGCCATTTGATGTGGCGGCAAATAAGCGATCAGTAGATCNGTCATTTGGCTTTTTGTTGTGTACCTGTGATTATCATTAGGGGTGTGCGAATATTCGAAAATTTGAGTATTTGTGAATAGTAATTTACAAATGATTTGCATTCAAACTTCAGATAGTCTGCAAAATTTGTGAATAATTTAGATTTCTATCTCAAGTGTTTATTTGCTATATTTGCATTCAAACTTCAGATAGTCTGCAAAATTTGTGAATAATTTATATTTCTATCTCAAGTGTTTATTTACTCAACATTACATGCCCACTCATTTGTAGTAGTTCATTTAAACTTTACTTCCATAGTAATTAGAGCTGTAATGATTGGTCATTTTTATAATTTTTGCCATTTGATGTGGCGGCAAATAAGCGATCAGTAGATCNAATTAGAGCTGTAATGATTGGTCATTTTTATAATTTTTGCCATTTGATGTGGCGGCAAATAAGCGATCAGTAGATCTAAGTCAGGTTGTTTGCATTGATATATCACTGCATAATTTGTGTAGAAACGTGATAAAAACCAGAATTATTAACAATCGTTACACATACATTTATTTCCACTGTAGAATTTACAGAAATAGGATATACTTCTTCTTTCTTGTTGTCTGCAGCCGAAGTAGTAGGCATGGAATTGTTTTGTTACTGCAGTTGTGCACTGCCAGTACATAAACATTGTATCGCCTTTATCCACATACCACATGGCCCAGTGTGATGAACACATAGATGTTTGGTGTTTCAGGGGAAATTGTAACATTTTATTTCTGCAAACTAAGTCAAAAGTGTACAGTTTTGGTACTTAGTTCAGGGCATGGTAGTGACACGGTAGACCAGGGAGCATCCAAGTAGAGAGTTGTACTCCAAGAGTACAATGAGAGAACGTTGTCCTGTTAATGTGTTTGCCGAAGCAAGCCACTGTAGGTTCTACAGTACTGCCAATGTTAGAACACACAGTAAAAAACACATTCTCACTTTATGTTGGTGGTATTACAGAGACCTCGCCAGCTTTTTTTTCCCTACATTTTCTAGGAAATATTATCAATGCGTCTTTTATCCACAGTTGATAACAGTACATTACAACCAGTTTTATGCATATATTCATGAAAATATGTGTGATGCGAATAAACAAACTTGTCTTGAAGGGTGCTTACACAAAGAAGTCTGTGCTATATTCTGTACCATATAAGAAGGCCACTTTCTTGACAGTTGACAATCGCCGCGCCTTTTCATTTATGTATCCATTCGCCATCAAATGGCGTTTCAAGAATAGGCTTTGATGTGGCCAGGAGGTGCTGCTGCATGCGGCAATTGGTGAACTGCTTTGGTGGCGCTGCATTCGTAAACAGAGCTTGTGGACGTGTGTAGGGTCGTTCATAAACGGGGTTTACGAAATACAAGTTACTTTAAAAATTATACAGAGCTCGCGGGAAAATAAAATTATTTATATATGCGCGTGAATACGTTATTTTAAAAAACAAAACTATAACATGTTTCTGAGTGTAGTTCGGGATATGGATGACAGATGGCGTGGAAGGGCATATTGCAACATATGGTGCACTTTTAACCCACAAGATAGCAGCACCTGGTTTGAGAGTCTGGAAACTTTGGATTTTTTCGTCACATTTGGATACGTATCGTTTTATTGTGCATCTCATTTTGAACACCTATACATTACTATTTTATCACGAAGTTTCGTTTCTAAAACTAAAAACTGCTGTTTTATGACCACGTAAAATAAAATGTATTAATTAATGTACGAACTCTTTCTTATGCGCGTATTTTCTGCTTGTGTGATGTGCTTCGGCACTGCTCTCAGAATAGCCAACGTAATATTAACTTTTGTTCGTTCGTGCATCAGCTGATACAGGATTTTGTAAATGGCAGGTTATTTGTTTTCAATATATTAAGTTGCCACTCACTGACTGTCAGAAAGTGGCCTTCTTATATGAAATGAACTATACCACCATCAAAATATGTAAATCAAACATGAGTTTATGCAGTACCTAGAGAGACATGCTACAAGATTGTTTATTGTATATTTATGCTCTGTGGACATAGTATATATTTTGTTTAATTATGTAATAATTTTTTTTAAATGCCGAATTTAAGTTTTCCTTACTTGATTTACGAGGGCATATGATAGACATGACCCTTACCAACATGGCATCTCGTCATAGTTGTGGCGGTTGGCTGAAACGCAAACTAACAGCGCTAGTAGTACAGGACTGTATCAGTCAAATTGGTTACAAGCATTTACAACAAAACGCATTTACAAAGCGTTTTGTCTGCTATAATACAACTTATGATAAATAAATTCTGTTACAGACTCAGGGCCATGGTAGCAATAAATTGTAAACACCTTAAAACAGTTTGTAGTATTTTAGCAAATAGCACTGCAACAACAAGCACTGAATCACAGCGTTTGCAGAACATGCTTCAAATTCAACTGTGAAAATACATCTATTAAACTTCACGGCTTCACGCATGTCTTAAACAATGATGATTACTGGAAATAAAACTGCAACACCAAGGAAATACATAGTTTTCTTTCCTGATAAAGCATTCATTTTTATTGTAAAGAAGAACTTTTAGCTATTTTCTGACAACCAAAATGTATCTATATTCTTCCCTGCGATTGTAATGTTTGTACGTTGTCATATTTTTGTCACAATGTATCTTTCCTACATTTTCATATAGGCTAATATACAGCCATATATACACACACACACAGATGATTCACATTATTATGACCACCTTCTAGTATCCAGAGTAACTGCCATTCGCAGCACGGACAGCAGCTAGACGAGCTGGCAGTGACTCAGTCAGATGCTGATAGGTCACCATGGGGATCTGGAGCCATTCTATCTGCAGTGCATCTTACAACTGTTGAAGGTTGCAAGGCGGAGGAGACGGACGGCGAACACGACAATCGAGGTGGTCCCACAGATGTTCAGTTGAATTGAGATTGCGGCTGTTTGGGGGGAAGGGAAGAACCGTTGAGTCTTGATTGTGCTCGTCCAGCCATGTGCCTACACTTCTAGCTGTGTGGCAAGGCGCATTATGGTGCTGGAAGATCCCATCCTCCCGTTGAAAGACAATCATCATGTATGGGTGGACGTGATAGCCGAGGATGGATTCATAACCAAATTGATTAAGATTGCCTTCCACACGGATAATGGGACCTATAGAATACCAAGAGAACATTCCCCAGACCATAACACTGCCCCCACTGCCTTGTGTTCGTCCAGCAATGGATGCAGGGTGTCAGTTCTCTGATGTTTCTCGNAGACCATAACACTGCCCCCACTGCCTTGTGTTCGTCCAGCAATGGATGCAGGGTGTCAGTTCTCTGATGTTTCTCGCCGGACACGCTGACATCCATCCGTTCTATGCAGCTGAAAATGTGACTCGTCGGAGAAGGCTACCTGTCGCCATACTATTGAGCAAATTCCAGTAATTTTCGTTTATGTACCTGTGTAAGCAAGGTTGCAGTCACCCTCCATCTACTCCGGTGTCCCATTTGCAGAAAGGTTCACTGAACTGTTGTGGCAGATACGTGTCTGGANAGACCATAACACTGCCCCCACTGCCTTGTGTTCGTCCAGCAATGGATGCAGGGTGTCAGTTCTCTGATGTTTCTCGTCGGAGAAGGCTACCTGTCGCCATACTATTGAGCAAATTCCAGTAATTTTCGTTTATGTACCTGTGTAAGCATGGGTGGAGTCACCCTCCATCTACTCCGGTGTCCCATTTGCAGAAAGGTTCACTGAACTGTTGTGGCAGATACGTGTCTGGANCAGTCACCCTCCATCTACTCCGGTGTCCCATTTGCAGAAAGGTTCACTGAACTGTTGTGGCAGATACGTGTCTGGATGCCCCATGGTTAGTTTGGATGGTGAGCTTTTCCACTGTAGCCTGTCGGTCGACACACATGGATGGATAGATAGCATTGCAAGTTGACAGCTAGAATTGATTGTTTGCAGCATATTAAGTNGTCGGTCGACACACATGGATGGATAGATAGCATTGCAAGTTGACAGCTAGAATTGATTGTTTGCAGCATATTAAGTTGGTATACTGAACATGACTCTGCAATCTGCATGTTTTTGTATGTGTCGTATTGGTAAACCAAACCCAATTTAGGCTGAGGGGTGAGTAGAGAGATTTGGGCAGCTCTTAACATAGAGGTCTTGAGAGCCAATGAGAGTGAAGTGAGGTGAGTGTGAAGCAGTGCCAGAATGAAAGGGCTAAACTGGAGATCCCTGAGAAAACCCGCTGACCAACAGCATCGTCCGGCACAATTTCCACGTGCGAAAATCCGGGTGCAACCATGCCAGCAATCAATTCCGGTTCACCTAGGTGAGAGCCGAGTAGTTTTACATAGTTTACACAGGGTATTTGGGCGGGAATTGAAAAGCGTACATTAAAGTGAAATATACTTCAATGTGAAGTATATTGTATTTGAATTTTACTGTAGTAGAGCAGAGACCCTACATTTGAATCCCTATTAGGGTAAAAATTGATACAACTTTTGTAATTGTAAATGGAACAAGTTTGGCACTGGGGAAAATGTTTATTGGCCTGCCATTGGCAATGGTCACCAGAAGAATAAAAGTATTCCTGCTCTTTTTCATTCATATTTTGAGAGCAAAAAAACATTAAAAACTACAATGTATCCTGCCACATGTCTATGCTCAGTGGCGAAACGTCTCCAACTTAGGAGGGTGCACATATTTAGGTGCTTGCTTGTGAGAGGGGGAGCATGCCTTTAGGCACCCCTCTTAAAACATTTTTGCTTCTCTTATAAACTTAATTTTTGATGTGATCAAAACCTAAATTATATACTGCAACAAGTGAAAGTGTGTGTAAGTATTAGAAATACTGAATGAAACCAGTATGTGCGCCCATTTACTCTCATTCTGGTGAACTTTACTAAATTTAGGGAGGAGCAATTTTTACCCCGCCCTCCCTAGTCATTACACCATTTTCTAGGCTAAAACTATATTATCCATAACAGNGCGCCCATTTACTCTCATTCTGGTGAACTTTACTAAATTTAGGGAGGAGCAATTTTTACCCCGCCCTCCCTCGTCATTACACCATTTTCTAGGCTAAAACTATATTATCCATAACAGCTCATTTTTAAGCTGTGTGTATTGAAAACTNAGTCATTACACCATTTTCTAGGCTAAAACTATATTATCCATAACAGCTCATTTTTAAGCTGTGTGTATTGAAAACTAAATACTAATCCATGTATTGTTGTACAGGATGATTTACATAGAACTAACACATTTATTTATTTATTTATTTATTCAGTTGAAAATGCACGCACTATCCTGTTGTTAGCATCAAATTGAGCAGAAGAGTTGTGAGTTTTTATTCCTTGTTACGAGATGGCGTAGATGTTCCATTGTTTATTGGTGGCAGGTGTTGTGCCAGCATGTGCTAGACGTTGTGATGATGCAGTATACGTTACAACAATGGCTCTTCCTTGTGAAGCAATACTGGATGACAAATTGAATTACGGAAACACAAAGGGCATACCGGAGGGAATTTGGTGTTCGNTCCTTGTGAAGCAATACTGGATGACAAATTGAATTACGGAAACACAAAGGGCATACCGGAGGGAATTTGGTGTTCGCAAACCCCCAGAGAGGAACACAATACTGGCACTTGTACACAAATTGGAAACAACTGGATTTCTGAGATGCAAACATTGCCCAACTCGTCTGCCCTCGGTTGCTGTGGACGTCCGAGCATGACTGGAGCAGTCACTCCGTAAGTCATCGTGGCGTTTGTTACAGGCGACTGGGTACTCCTACTCACCGTGTCAGAGAGCTGTGAAAGGTGCTCATCTAAAGCCCTACAAAGTTACATTGCAGGAAGCAGATAAGGATAAACGAGTGACTTATTGTTTTTGGTTTCAGGTGTTCATTGTGCAAAATCCAGGCTTATTGCCCATCACATTTTTCACGGATGAAGCATGGTTTTTTATTTATGTAGCTATGTAACCTCACAGAACACATGCTATTGGGGGCGGCGTTTTGGTGTACAGTAAGTACTTCGCACATACGTGGGAGTTAAAGTCTCGGGAGTGTGGTGCGCAGTCTCCGCACAGAGAATAGTGGGGAAAATTTTCTTCACAACACAGGACTTCTTCGTATGGGGTTACTTAAAAGAGAGAGTTTACGCCATACGCCCCCAGACAGTGGATGATTTGAAGCACATTATAGACAAGATCAACGGTATTGATGCCAATGTCTTCCAACGAGCAGCCAGTAACATGGAATGATGTGTTGAGTTGTGCCTTATGCAGGAGGGAGGACATTTTCAACGTTTGCTATAAAGAATATAATTTACCAAAGATACTCTCAATGTGAGGTATAACAATTTGTGGTTCGCATCATTCTTTTGTAAATAATTAAATACATAAATGTGAGTAGTTTTATGTAAATCAATCTGTATAATAAATCACAACTTATATTTGAAACATGTGAACATTGAATATTAACTAAAAATTATTCAGAAATATTCTATACTTAACATTGTAGATCAGTGAACAACTGAAAACCAATAAATTACTTTATTAAAATATAGAGTTATAAGGATTTTATACTAAACAGTTTAGTTATAAATAATATAATATTATATTAGTTATGGTTATTTATTATTAGTTTTGTTTCCATCATTTATTGAAGATCATTGTATAATTGTCTATGATTTAATTTACAAATTAGATGGTGTGAAAATGAAAATCTTTGAGTTTTATTTTAGTTTGTGTTTTACATTTGAATTATCAAGAGTATCTGTGAACAGCAAGTGTAAGTTGCTATGCATTACTTGTGGTGGCTGGTGTGTGAAGTGTGTGTTTTTCTGTGTGCACAGTGGCCTNGTAAGTTGCTATGCATTACTTGTGGTGGCTGGTGTGTGAAGTGTGTGTTTTTCTGTGTGCACAGTGGCCTTTCAGTTTAATGTTTGTTTATGTGTAAACTCAGGCTCCTCTCAGGAGATAGTATTTTGCTGCTTGCTGCAGTCTTTGTTTGTGGTGGCCCGGGGAGCTCTTTTATTGCAATGATTTACACAGCTAAGTGGAAGGTAGATGGACCCCTGATTAGTGTGTCCTCACGGGACCTTGGTTGGTGTAGTGGCTAGAAAGCTCAACTCCTGCCAAACTGAACGTTTGATTCCCAGCATTTTCATTCCCATATTTTCACATGTGGGAATTGTGCCGGATGATGCTGCTGTTGAGTTTTCTCAGGGATCTCCTGTTTCCCGGACCTTTCATTCTGGCACTGCTCCATATCCACCTTGTTTCACCCTGATCAGCTTTCAAGACCTCAGTGTTAAGAGTCGCCCANCTCCATATCCACCTTGTTTCACCCTGATCAGCTTTCAAGACCTCAGTGTTAAGAGTCGCCCAAACCTTTCCACTCCTTATACCTACACCCTCACCTAAATGGTGGTGGTTCATTCACTGTGATGACAAGAATGAATGTGGTTACTCGGTTAACCTGGCCTACAACCATATTTGTGAACAGCTCTGAAGTAATTTCATTACTAAGAGGTGATGGTGGCCTGAGCCTTGTGTACCGCAGCATCATCCAGTACTTCTCAGGATATTTACAAGTGAACTTCAGTGTGTGACCCAAACTCTGAAGATTTCAGAGGATTGAGGCAGTTTCTTATCTTCCAAGGTGGTGGAAGGAAATGCTGTTTTTTATTGATCTGTGGCCCCACTCCACCTAGTTCCAACCCAATAATGTTTTTTATGAAAGTTAACTTAGTTAAANTTTTTTATTGATCTGTGGCCCCACTCCACCTAGTTCCAACCCAATAATGTTTTTTATGAAAGTTAACTTAGTTAAATTCTTGGACCTTTTTGATATTTAATATCTTCTGGTTCAGTTTTCAACTGTATGCTTTGTTACATATCTCTTTGCCTTGGCTCTCACAATCATACATATCTTCTTACAGTTGACTTTTTATTCACAACATACTTAAGCTATTAATTTACCATATAGTTAGGGGTACATTACCTAAAAATCTCAATTGTTATAAATGTGATATTTGTTGCAACAATGTGTGAAAGTTTAAAATAATTTACATGATTTCAGGATAATTTAAAAAATAATATAACTTGATAAAATAAATAGATCATCATAAATAAGATAGTTTTTACATTTTCACATTATTCTAGTGGAAAAGTTTGCTGTGGGAATTGTGTCGGGTGATGTCGCAGGTCAGCGTGTTTTCTCTGCGATCTCTTCCCCTGCCCTTGCATTCCGGTGCTACTGGCGAGTCAAATATACAAATGTTACCAGTCACACTATTTACTCCCAGCGATGCTATTTAAGAATGTAAAACATTCCCAACATCCCGCCCTACCAATTCCATCTCCAACTTAAAATAAATACAGTCAGCGCTCGAAGAAACGGTCCCAGTAATAACAATTCCCTTAAAGTTCTGCAGAACCGTAAAAAATATGATCAAAAAAATTTTAAAATTTGAAGGAAATAGTTTGAAAATCAAGTTTGTTGCATTTATTTTGGATATGGATCATTGTGATTCTTTTCAGCATCTCAGTACAACTGGGAAGAGAGAAAGGTTTAAAAATAGACACAGCTCACTAACATAGGATTGTCCGCACCTAACATCAAAGTTGCCAATGTTTACTCACCCATGCCTGACAACATTCGCCTCACGTTACACTCAAAAATTGGCTACATAATAAAAACACTGAACCGCTGAAAGGAGGAATGAAGACTATCTTTAATTGACAGTGCTGTTAGCAAATGCATTAATTACAGTACAAGTTTATACCCAGATGGTTTTTTTTATGTATGTGAAGATTATTATGACAACATGTCAGATGAAAATAGTATGTTGAGATTTAAAATAAAGTATTGTACAGTAATTAGTTTTTTAAGTCTCTTTTTCCAACAATTTGTTAATAGAAAAACAACATATCTAGCTTGGTTAGCCACAAAGGTGCCACCAAAAGTTTTGTAAATCAGAAAAATCGGAAGCTACAAAATTTGCTTGATATTGCAACATTGCAAGAGGGGAAAGGGAAATTATGATTATTTGGCTGCATCTGATATCTGATATTTAGGGCCTAGAAATTTTTGCAAACAGTGAAATAATGTGAAATACTAAGAAATTATATTTATTTCCAAAATTCTGAAATAATTACCATATTCNTTTGCAAACAGTGAAATAATGTGAAATACTAAGAAATTATATTTATTTCCAAAATTCTGAAATAATTACCATATTCGCAAAAAATTGACGAAATTGCTTGTGTAAGTGTATCTAAATCTACAATGCGAGCTCCTTTTACATGAAAACTATTACAAACATTAAGTTTTACAATTTTTTATTTCTACAGAATTATCTTTAATTTACTTTACATATGTACAGATAACAAAATTATTTGTGTGGTGATCACGTTGACTATAAAAACTTAAACAAAATTTTTCGCCATGAGAATGATTCATAAATTGATTGGTAGAAAGGNTTGATCACGTTGACTATAAAAACTTAAACAAAATTTTTCGCCATGAGAATGATTCATAAATTGATTGGTAGAAAGGTCCACAGATTATCGTTGCATGTACGATTCAGTATATGTTGACCCAAATTGCCATGCAATAGGCGGCAATGAGACAAAGTATCCCCGTCAGTGCTCTTCACAATAACGCGAAGCAACCTGACCCAATACAGCTAACAGAAAAAAAAATTGAAGCTGCCTGCCATCTTCCGGGTGATATTTGACAACACACAAATAAACACAGTTTTGGCAATATTCTAAGAAGCTGTATGGTATCACAAAACATATCTTGGAGGGCCAGACTGCTAGCTATCGCCATTCCGGCCTTATATTTTTTCATCTAATTGCAGTAAACTAGAAATATCGTACAAATACCTCCTATTCTCTACCTCTTGAATCAGAAGTTTTTCAAGACTGATTTTAAAGTAAACAATATTCCACCAGTTTTTAAAACAGTGTTCACAAATGCAAGAAGTGCAGCAAAAAAAATTTACGTACTTTGCTATCTGGCTTCTCATATTTGTGTACTTTTTATATTGCCAAGAAAAATAAGTTTTTACTACTTCTTTGTGGAAACATTTTTACTAAGGAGTATTTTTATTTTATAAATAAAATATTTACTAGTATTTTTTAGTTAGGTTGTGGGGGATTTGTGTTGGAGTAATACGGAACTGGATTCAATTAAAATATTGTTATCTACAAATGAACAAAATCTGCATATTGGTAATGTAAAAATTCTGTAAAACTCAAATGCTAGTNTAAAATATTGTTATCTACAAATGAACAAAATCTGCATATTGGTAATGTAAAAATTCTGTAAAACTCAAATGCTAGTGAGGCTGTGATGATTTAGTGGTTAGACTGCTCGCCTCCCACCATTGCGAACCGGGTTCAATCCCCAGCCTAGTTACTACGAATTTTCACAAGTGGTAATCGGACGATGCCACTGGTCGGCAGGTTTCTCAGGGATCTCATTTCCCCTATCCTTTCATACCGGTGCTGCTCCATTCGTACCTTATTTCACCCTCATCGGCTCTCAAGACTAGTTGTTAGAGCCACCCAAATCTAACTCAACCCAAATACTAACGAGTGTTCTTGGCAATGTGACAATGTTTTTTACATTAAAAGTGTACACTCGTANCCTAACTCAACCCAAATACTAACGAGTGTTCTTGGCAATGTGACAATGTTTTTTACATTAAAAGTGTACACTCGTAACGTTGTCCTTTCATCCTTATTGTTATATATTTTTTAATGTTTTCCACTTAAATATGTATTGATTAAAATGAATGAATAACAAATTCCACTTAGTTTGGTTGAAATTGTTACAAAAACAACAGATTCTTGTTATAATAACTTATGCATTTTTTTGCTATAAAATTTATTTGCCAAATGATAATATTTTTTGGCAAAATAGAAAAATTTTAATAATAAAATCAGTTAGTTTTATTTAATGTAAAAGTTGAGACCTATAGACGGGTGGAGTAAATCACTATTTACAGCGCAGGAGGACTTTGAAACTACAGATATGAACACACACTTTCATTCAAATTGGCATAAAAATGGGACCACGAATTTGCCTAAGGAGTTGCATGTGTCAAAACATTTAGTTTATATTTGATTGGAAAATAAGACATTCCTTGATTAATATTTTAAAATGTAGGAATGTTCAATTAAAATTGTCTCTCAGAACTGCATATATGAACACACCTTGTCATTAAAATAGCATAAAAATGGGCCCTGAGTCAGCCAACGAAACTTCTCCTGACAAGGAAGGCCTTTTGTTTACAGTTTGCTAGAAAATAATACGTTATTCATTCACAACATAATATTTTTTTAATCTAGGCATGTTCCAATTAAAATTATTTCTCGAAACTGCATATATGAATACACATTACCATCAAAATTAGCATAAAAGCAGGGCTGCGAGTCAGGTTGAGATGCAGTGCGCAAGTCGATTTGTTTACAATTTCCTAGAAAATATAATGTTATTCATTCAAGAAACAATTATCTAGAAGGTAGGCATGTTCCCATTAAAATTATTCCTCAGAACTGCTGATGTGAACACAGATTACCGTCAAAACACAGATATTATCTTTATTGTAAAGAGTCAGTAGTGCACCTCGTATCTTTCCGCCACAGCTGTTCTGCCAACGAAGAAAACAAATGTTTGTAAAAAATACTACTAGTCCAATGCACATATTTTTCTCACCTTTTCATTTTGTTTTATTTCATGGCATGCACTAAACAACTGATGTTAGTAAAATTTGGTCCAGTCCTCAGTGTAGGATATTACAGCTGATGCTTTGGTTATTCTATTCGAGGGGGAGGGGGGAGTATAGTTTAATGTCTTTCATGAGACTGCATTGATTTGTGGTTCTTTTTATGACACAATTGTCATTTGAGTTGCATATTGGGTTTCGATGTAGCAGTGGAAAATTTTGCTCTTACAGAAACAAGATTTCAATTACTATAATGTGAAAAGTTTTAACTTCATGGGAAGAATAAAACACTACAAATATGTCGCTGGTTATACAGATGTGAGTAATAAACTCGTTCTGTGGGTAGGGGAAAAATTTTTTAGCAAAGTTAACGATAAACTCTTTGAATTTTCTTTTCAGATAAATGTTATTCTCAAACTACAAAACTTAGTGGAAAGGGCCTTTTTTGAGCCACTTGCATTAAAAATATTCTAATAAATATTTTGAAATATGTACATTATTTACTCAAAACACAAACTTAATCACAACTTTGTTATACGTATTGCAATATTTGGACAATTACTTCAGTCTAAAATTACATGTCTCTGCCACGGATACAAATTAATTTAATTGCAGATTCTTTCACTTGTTTCCATTATTGGAATGTAAATTATATTTAATTCTATTAAAGATGGCATATCAAACTATTTCACCAAGCAGTTGATATGTGCCAATATTACCATTTCATTCAAGAGGCCACACTGAAAAGGCACAGGTATGCGTAATTAAAGCAAATAAAAAAATAACAGCTGATAAAATATTCCCACAACACCAAAAACAAGTACATTTATAAGGGAAGTAGTCCAGTGCTCTGCTCTGGGGTAGCTAGATGCAATTCCTTTTTGTGGGGCAGGGGGTGGGGGTGTTAGGTGTGGCAGTTTGCGAGAACAGTGGCATCAATTGTGTGGGTGCCTGCACAGCCTGCCATCAGAGGGAGTGCAATCCAGTCACCTTTCCCTCACCCAGGGTATTATGATCGTTGCCCTTTATTTTGACAAGATCAATTTATTTCTCACTGTGCATCGCTGTGTGTACTCTACTTGTTAACAGTGCCGTGAAGGGAGCCAAGNGACAAGATCAATTTATTTCTCACTGTGCATCGCTGTGTGTACTCTACTTGTTAACAGTGCCGTGAAGGGAGCCAAGATAATTATCACTGCATTACAACCTTTTAAGTTACGTGTGTATCAAGCCTGTGAAGGACCAGGCCATGGACCTGTGATAATACTGATTTTCCAGGAAGAAACTGGTTAAAGTGGATTACGCATTTACTAAACAAAGTTGCTCAGTGTCCTGTGTTGAGGTCTTTTTTTGGTGACAAGAGGAGCACCTTTACAACCGTTTCGGGTATCATTTCTTTCGGAAGGTGGCAAAAAATTTAAATTATTAATGTTATGTTTGCTTTAAAAACAATTAAACACAAATGGAATTTTTAAAAAAATTTTGGGTGTCAAAAGTCAATTAAAATAAGTCAAATTTGATCTTACAAGCATGTAGATCTTAAGAGTCAGTTAATGGAAATCATTTAGCTGTATTTAACAAATATAACATGTTGTTTTGCCATTAAAGCCATGCTAAAACATTTTAAGAATCATTTTTATGCAGTTTTTGCATATAAGGGTTAGGAGTTGGTCAAAATCGGTCCAAATGTAAATGACTGTTTCAAACTACTAAACTTATTCCTGGGAACCATGAAAGATCATAATTTTGAGATTTGACTGTATTTCAATAGCATTTGAGGGGAAGTATGCAGAGTTTCACAGCAGGTCTGGTGACAATTGAGTGTGAACTTTCACCACGCACCACACCAATATCACCTGCACAACTAGCTCCAAGCACCATCGCAAATGAGCAGACTTGGGTCCTTGATAGCACCATTATTTCTTCCTCAAGGCAATGCTTCTGTGTCCATTTCTTCCTGGGCTGGAGCAGATGGAAATAACCAAGATGCAACCACTTCCTAAAGAATTGATGGCTTTGTTGCAGCAAGGTCCAGCAAGTATGTCAATTCATAGAAGTCTGGGACACATCTTCATCAACAAGTATTTGAGGGCGGAAGCCCAGAGTCAAAAAGTGGTTTGAAGTAAGAGTTGCCAACTTGTTTGAGTTGCATAGGGATAATGTTT
The DNA here is from genome assembly GCA_002778355.1 of Clitarchus hookeri. Lineage (NCBI taxonomy): Eukaryota > Metazoa > Arthropoda > Insecta > Phasmatodea > Phasmatidae > Clitarchus > Clitarchus hookeri. Next base: position 29,860 of record NQII01008663.1, on the reverse strand, counting down.
CTATAAGTTGAGTTTTTCATTTCTCACCTCAGAATTGTTGGTACATACTTGTTATTTGCTCTGTCATGCCCTAGTGTTTGTTGATAGAACAAACATTTATGTCACACAGGAAGTGTTTCCGTGTGTGCATACATTGTAGCTACAAGAATAAAGAAAAAAGCAATTGGAAAAATAAGGGGGCAAAACATTTTTTTTTCTTTTTTTATTTAATTAATTAATTGGCTTTCGCTGTATTCTGCATATATTGGATGTTGATTATGGTGTTTTAGAACAGAATAATAGAATAAAATAAAAATTGAATTGTTGCAAATCTGTTAACTGAGAACTTGCAAGGTGAGCTCCCAGTATGGATATTTTAGTTTGAAAGCAGACTTTGTAAGGTAGTAGTTCGCTTTTTAAGTGTCAAAATAAAATATAAAGATGCACCATTTGACTAGTATTGAGAAATAATAGTTTGTTTCCCCACAGTAAGCTGGCCGGTTGACTGTGACTTTGTGAGCCATACTAATGTGTGCAGTTCTCAGTGTGTGAAGGGGCCATGATGGCGTAGTGGTCAGACCACTCCCCTTCCACCAAGGCAAACCATGTTCAATTTCAGGAGGAGTCGCTCCCAGATTTTTGCATGTGGGAATCATTTCAGACAATGCCGTTGGTTAGTTGTTTTTTTTTTTGGCAGTCTCCCATTTCTCCTGCTGTTGCATTCTGGCATTGTTTCATATCAACGTCATTTCACCCTCTTCAGCTCTCGAGACCTCATGTTTAAAGAGCTGCTTAAACTAATCTACAGACACACTGTCTTCATTTATAATTACTAATTTCTTGTGTGATTTTTTTGTGGAATATATTTTATCACTACTTTACAAATAACTTTAAAAGTCTGCAACTCTAAAACATAATTCAGTATCCATAAATGGTGAAAAATGTAGATACAAAATTATGTAAGGACTTGAAAATAGCTTGTGATGAAATTTTTTCCCAAACAAATAATTTTGAAAGTTTGAGAAAAAGGTTTTTTCATTTAATAAAATTACGTTATATATCATCCTTATTTCAATATATTTTTTTAAATTCATGAAATTGTTATTTTAATGAAAAACANTAAATTCATGAAATTGTTATTTTAATGAAAAACAAAAAATTAAAACAATTTGTACACATCAAGAATCAACCCAGATATGCTCGCGAAGCCCAGATGCTACCATTCTGGCTAACTGACTAGGTAATTGTGAGATAACTTTTAAAATATAAAAGCGTTTTTGAAAACTTTAAATTGTTTGTTCTTGGAACTGGTTAAATGGTGCACTCTTTTATGTTCATATTTAAATGCCTTATNGACAAGATCAATTTATTTCTCACTGTGCATCGCTGTGTGTACTCTACTTGTTAACAGTGCCGTGAAGGGAGCCAAGGTAATTATCACTGCATTACAACCTTTTAAGTTACGTGTGTATCAAGTCTGTGAAGGACCAGGCCATGGACCTGTGATAATACTGATTTTCCAGGAAGAAACTGGTTAAAGTGGATTACGCATTTACTAAACAAAGTTGCTCAGTGTCCTGTGTTGAGGTCTTTTTTTGGTGACAAGAGGAGCACCTTTACAACAGTTTCGGGTATCATTTCTTTCAGAAGATGGCAAAAAATTTAAATTATTGATGTTATGTTTGCTTTAAAAACAATTAAACACAAATGGAATTTTTAAAAAAATTTTGGGTGTCAAAAGTCAATCAAAATAAGTCAAATTTGATCTTACAAGCATGTAGATCTTAAGAGTCAGTTAATGGAAATCATTTAGCTGTATTTAACAAATATAACATGTTGTTTTGCCATTAAAGCCATGCTAAAACATTTTAAGAATCATTTTTATGCAGTTTTTGCATATAAGGGTTAGGAGTTGGTCAAAATCGGTCCAAATGTAAATGACTGTTTCAAACTACTAAACTTATTCCTGGGAACCATGAAAGATCATAATTTTGAGATTTGACTGTATTTCAATAGCATTTGAGGGGAAGTATGCAGAGTTTCACAGCAGGTCTGGTGACAATTGAGTGTGAACTTTCACCACGCACCACACCAATATCACCTGCACAACTAGCTCCAAGCACCATCGCAAATGAGCAGACTTGGGTCCTTGATAGCACCATTATTTCTTCCTCAAGGCAATGATCCTGTGTCCTTTTCTTCCTGGACTGGAGCAGATGGAAATAACCAAGATGCAACCACTTCCTAAAGGATTGATGGCTTTGTTGCAGCAAGGCCCAGCAAGTATGTCAATTCATAGAAGTCTGGGACACATCTTCATCAACAAGTATTTGAGGGCGGAAGCCCAGAGTCAAAAAGTGGTTTGAAGTAAGAGTTGCCAACTTGTTTGAGTTGCATAGGGATAATGTTTCTATAAGTTGAGTTTTTCATTTCTCACCTCAGAATTGTTGGTACATACTTGTTATTTGCTCTGTCATGCCCTAGTGTTTGTTATATTGTTGATACAACAAACATTTATGTCACACAGGAAGTGTTTCTGTGCGTGCATACATTGTAGCTACAAGAATTAAGAAAAAAACAATTGGAAAAATAAGGGGGCAAAACATTTTTTTTATCTTTTTTTATTTGATTAATTAATTTGCTTTGGCTGTATTCTGTATATATTGGATGTTGATTATAGTGTTTTAGAACAGAATAATAGAAGAAAATAAAAATTGAATTGTTGCAAATCTGTTAACTGAAAACTTGCTAGGTGAGCTCCCAGTATGGATATTTTAGTTTGAAAGCAGACTTTGTAAGGTAGTAGTTTGCTCTTAAGTGTCAAAATAAAATATAAAGATGCACCATTTGACTAGTATTGAGAAATAATAGTTTGTTTCCCCACAGTAAGCTGGCCAGTTGACTGTGACTTTGTGAGCCATACTAATGTGTGCAGTTCTCAGTGTGTGAAGGGGCCATGATGGCGTAGTGGTCAGACTACTCCCCTTCCACCAAGGCAAGCCATGTTCAATTTCAGGTGGAGTCACTCCCAGATTTTTGCATGTGGGAATCATTTCAGACAATGCCGTTGGTTGGTTGTTTTTTTGGCAGTCTCCCATTTCTCCTGCTGTTGCATTCTGGCGTTGTTTCATATCAACGTCATTTTACCCTCTTCAGCTCTCGAGACCTCATGTTAAAAGAGCTGCTTAAACTAATCTACAGACACACTGTCTTCATTTATAATTACTAATTTCTTGTGTGATTTTTTTTGTGGAATATATTTTATCACTACTTTACAAATAACTTTAAAAGTCTGCAACTCTGAAACATTATTCAGTATCCATAAATGGTGAAAAATGTAGATACAAAATTATGTAAGGACTTGAAAATAGCTTGTGATGAAATGTTTTCCCAAACAAATAATTTTGAAAGTTTGAGAAAAAGGTTTTTTCATTTAATAAAATTACGTTATATATCATCCTTATTTCAATATATTTTTTTTAATTCATGAAATAGTTATTTTAATGAAAAACAAAAAATTAAAACAATTTGTACACATCAAGAATCAACCCAGACCTGCTCGCGAAGCCCAGATGCTACCATTCTGGCTAACTGATTAGGTAATTGGGAGATAATTAAAAAATATAAAAGCGTTTCTGAAAACTTTAAATTGTTTGTTCTTGAAACTGGTTAAATGGTGCACTCTTTTATGTTCATATTTAAATGCCTTATAGTTAACACCACTCAATGTCTGCTCCCAAACTAAATGCCCACATGAGGCACCC
>NQII01008663.1:0-25246 GCA_002778355.1 Clitarchus hookeri | reverse complement strand
TATATATATATATATATATATATACACACATACACACATACACACACATAATTAATTTTTGTCAGCCTTAGATAATTAAAAAAAAACTATTAATTTATGCTTGGGACTCACAGTACTGAACAAATTGGGGAACTTTTCTTGCATAATTGAAAAACATTCATTTTTCCTGTTGCATGTAAACAAATTTATGCATAATTTGTAGTGTTGAAAAAAAATACTACCTACTGTAAATTATTTTTTTTATATCATATTTGTTCATTTATCATCTCTAGAACTACTCCCTCCCACCATTTCCTCTCTCCCATTCCAAGAACACTATCAATAATTTTATTTTAATATCTACTGCTATGTGATTTTTAAGTCAATGGAGTTACGTTCTGTTAAAAATGTTGCTAAACCTTGTATTGCCCAAATTTATCAGTAATTTTACTGCTAATCCTTGTTTTGTGCCCTGTTTAAAGTGTAAAATGGCAAGCAAGGTTGAGGCAACATACTGTTCTCAATTCAGGCATGGGTCGTGTTTGCTGTTGGGTATTTGTGAAAATAAAAGTGAAGTGCTTGCATAGTGAGTTGTCTTTTGCTCCTAGAGTAGCTGGATGATGGTGCTGTTTGCCTTTGGATACGCTTCTTGGGGCAGTGGGGCATAGGGCATGTAGTTGTCCAGTTGAATGCACAGACTTAGACATTTAAAATGTACCATATTGTGGGTGGAAGGTAATGCGTTCACTAATTCCCAATTTGAAAAGTTTCGTGAAAGTTTGCGTATATGGTCTTCTTGGTATACTTGGCAGTGGTAATATAATCAGAAGAAGCCCTTCATTCTTGTACCATATCAGGAAAGACCAGTGCAACATCTGCTACTTGAAGTGACAGTTCACAAATCCATATTCTGTGTTACGAAATGGCATCTTGAATATAAATATATGATACCATCCACCATATTGGAAACTGCTACTTACAGTAGCACATTTTATATCATAGCTGTAATATTTGCCTATTAATGTCAAAAAAATGTCTAATATTGCTAATCTGCAAATACTGTATTTACTTGAGTCTCAGGCACCATTGATTTTAAGACTCACTCCACTTTTACGGCTTAAGATGACAAAAAAAGTTGACATTTAAATCTAAGATGCACTTCTGTTTAATACAACCACCAACATGTAAGGCCTGCACCATCCCCCTCTCTAAACTTGTTACATTGATCGACCTTGATCTTGTGAATGACTGTTGCCAGTGAACCAACATATGTGTCTTCTGACAGCAACAGTGACAGTTCATATTGTAAACTTTTCTGTTGATAACAAAAGTTTTTCATGTAATTAACTTTATTTAGTTTCCGAATTCTCATACAATGTAAATTTATTTCACATCCCAATCCTTGTTTGATGTAATTTTTATACATCTTTCTTATTCTCATAGAACGTATAAGAGCTATGTTTTTACTTCTTTTACATAATCTCTGTCAACATTACGTGACAGATTAACTGGTAGTAACATTATCAGATACCACTTCCCACAGTGCGGTGGAATATTTATATATATATATACAGACACGTGTGCACATGTGCACGCAAACACACACACACACACACACACACACACACAAGGGATGCGATCCTCGGTGCTGCAATACCTTGATACCATTGATACTTTATAGTATTTGAGTATCGCATGATAATATCTGAAAATATCAAATTTTAACATTGTGCTAATGGTATTTACCAAGCAATCCCTCATCCCCCCAGGAAGCACAAAATCACAAAATTCCCACATACTGTGTGTTATCACATAATTATTGCTGCCACATAATAGTCGCACAATAATTTTTAAATACTGAAAAGTAGAAATTTTTCTAAGAGCCATTTGTAACTCCAGCCGCTTCACAACACGTGTAGTAGGGGGGAGGGGAAGAACCGAAGCTGTGAGTGCCGTGACAAGTTGTGCCTCCCCTCCCTCAAGAAGAAACAAGAAAGTGGGAAAGGTGCCGCGGTAGTTGCTAGGCAACCATTACCCCTCTCACAACATGTAAAGGGAGGAAGCGACACTGAGCCTGGCTGTGACGAACTACAGCTGAGCCTATCCGAAGGTAGCCGACATCCACCGATCTAGAGGGAGGATGCAAGGACACCATGCTAGTTGCTAGGCTACCACTTCCCCTCTCTCCAAGCTTGTAAGGGAAAGAAGCGAGGCCACACCTTGTGCCGCGCACTGGACTGGACAGAAAGAGAAAACAGTGAGCATTGATTGCCGCACTTGTCACTCGATTCACTCTTGGTTATCAGACGTTTTAGTAAACAAACATTACAGTAATTTCCTTGAAGTCACAAACTATAATAAAACAACTGCGAAATCGCAAAATAATTGTAAAGTGAGCTATCATTTTCCTCAACATTTGATTATAGCTATCACTGTGAAACAAGATTCAGGAAACAATATTCTATACAATCTAAAGAGACTGTGTTGCTTTATCATTGGTTAAGGATGTTTGAGTTACAGGCCGTCCACCATCTGTTTCAAGTGTAATGTGGATTTTTATGTAGGTTTAGTGTATGTCAACAACACTGTATAATAAAATTAGCAATTTCTTGGTCAAGGTCTATTAAGATAGTCTTCTAAAAATTTAAAATATTGCAAGACTATGTAGAAGCTACAACTAAAACTAAGTCAAAGTACTTTCAAGGTTATTTTTCTTAAAACTGTGAATTATCACAAGTCTAAATGAAATTTGCACCTATTTTGTTTTGTGTTCATGTACTAATGGTTAGTCTTATTAAAACATTTAAATATTGCAAGGTAATAAAAATTTGTCATAAAGTTTAGTTATGTTGTGTTATATACTTTCAATAAAATTTGCAAGGCACTGCAAAGTCAAGATCTGAAACACCCACAGGCAAAGTAAAATTTGTAGCCAAGTCAAGAAGTTTTCTCTTTATGTGGTAGATTAGCTGAGAACACAATTTTAATTTGGTATCGAGAAAATTATTGGTATTGAGTATTGTGAGAATGTTTTGGTATTAATACTGGTATTGAGTATCAAGAAAATGTGGTATCGACCCATCCCTAGTTTCTATTGGCAAATTTTGTTTTAACATGTATTCTAAGCCTTGTGGTCAATTTTTTATACTGGCATTTATTGAATATGCTGGCGAATNCTCAAGAAGAAACAAGAAAGTGGGAAAGGTGCCGCGGTAGTTGCTAGGCAACCATTACCCCTCTCACAACATGTAAGGGGAGGAAGCGACACTGAGCCTGGCTGTGACGAACTGCAGCTGAGCCTATCCGAAGGTAGCCGACATCCACCGATCTAGAGGGAGAATGCAAGGATACCATGCTAGTTGCTAGGCAACCACTTCCCCTCTCGCCAAGCGTGTAATGGGAGGAAACGACATTGAGTCTAACCGTGGGGAACTAAAGCAGAGCTTACCTGAGGGTAGCCANCCAAGCGTGTAATGGGAGGAAACGACATTGAGTCTAACCGTGGGGAACTAAAGCAGAGCTTACCTGAGGGTAGCCAACATCTGCTGACCAAGAGAGAGAGAATGCGAGGACACCATGCTAGTTGCTAGGCTACCACTTCCCCTCTCTCCAAGCTTGTAAGGGAAAGAAGCGAGGCCACACCTTGTGCCGCGCACTGGACTGGACAGAAAGAGAAAACAGTGAGCATTGATTGCCGCACTTGTCACTCGATTCACTCTTGGTTATCAGACGTTTTAGTAAACAAACATTACAGTAATTTCCTTGAAGTCACAAACTATAATAAAACAACTGCGAAATCGCAAAATAATTGTAAAGTGAGCTATCATTTTCCTCAACATTTGATTATAGCTATCACTGTGAAACAAGATTCAGGAAACAATATTCTATACAATCTAAAGAGACTGTGTTGCTTTATCATTGGTTAAGGATGTTTGAGTTACAGGCCGTCCACCATCTGTTTCAAGTGTAATGTGGATTTTTATGTAGGTTTAGTGTATGTCAACAACACTGTATAATAAAATTAGCAATTTCTTGGTCAAGGTCTATTAAGATAGTCTTCTAAAAATTTAAAATATTGCANAACACTGTATAATAAAATTAGCAATTTCTTGGTCAAGGTCTATTAAGATAGTCTTCTAAAAATTTAAAATATTGCAGGACTATGTAGAAGCTACAACTAAAACTAAGTCAAAGTACTTTCAAGGTTATTTTTCTTAAAACTGTGAATTATCACAAGTCTAAATGAAATTTGCACCTATTTTGTTTTGTGTTCATGTACTAATGGTTAGTCTTATTAAAACATTTTAATATTGCAAGGTAATAAAAATTTGTCATAAAGTTTAGTTATGTTGTGTTATATACTTTCAATAAAATTTGCAAGGCACTGCAAAGTCAAGATCTGAAACACCCACAGGCAAAGTAAAATTTGTAGCCAAGTCAAGAAGTTTTCTCTTTATGTGGTAGATTAGCTGAGAACACAATTTTAATTTGGTATCGAGAAAATTATTGGTATTGAGTATTGTGAGAATGTTTTGGTATTAATACTGGTATTGAGTATCAAGAAAATGTGATATCGACCCATCCCTAGTTTCTATTGGCGAATTTTGTTTTAACATGTATTCTAAGCCTTGTGGTCAATTTTTTATACTGGCATTTATTGAATATGCTGGCGAATNGAATTTTGTTTTAACATGTATTCTAAGCCTTGTGGTCAATTTTTTATACTGGCATTTATTGAATATGCTGGCGAATGTAAGACACTGTCGATTATAAGCCGCAGCCAATCTTCATATCTCAAAAGTCACAAAAAAGGTGCATCTTACAAGTGAGAAAATATGGGAAATGTACATTACCAGTACATTTTTCTGTCGGGAAAGATGTTCTCGTAGTAATTCATCAGAATGCTGCTAAACAAACATATTTATTTGTATCTTTTTTTTAATGCTTTACTGCTCTTGAAAAAACTAACCTTGGTCATCCATCATTGTATAGCTTTAATATGAAAAATTATCATTGAAATGTAAAAATCACACTGAGAAACGTAACTGCACACTTACAGTAGTTTGTTACCTTAACCGCACGACACCACTACTCCAGAATACCTGGATGTAGATGTAATAGAATAAAATCAATCAAAGAGTTGGAAAAACTGTCTGGGCCCAATAGCAAACCAAGTGTCAAAATAGACACATGGATAATTAACAGGAAAAGGAAACTCTTATATGGGATGTTCACTGTAAAGGGAGCACTTTTGAGGTCCTGGTTCCTTTTTCCTTTCAGCCATTAGGGTGTTATAAGTTTTCCGACAAGGATAATTGTAAAGAGAATAAGAATAATCCTGTGTGTGTTAATTGCTTGAAGAATAAAAAGGAGCGTGCACATCAAGTGGATTCTATAAAGTCTCCATTTTATGAACAGACTTTCGCAATGGAACTAGAAAGGACCAAGTATGGAGATGAACAACAGCTATACAGAAAATCAGAATAGGACAAATAAACCTGCAACAAAGTGCTCTTACAACGTCAGAGATAGTGGTCAACGCCAATGAAAGAGAAATTGACCTGATTCTTACGTAAGAACCATACACCTTATGAAGACAAATTATTGGATTACCTGGAAANATGAAAGAGAAATTGACCTGATTCTTACGTAAGAACCATACACCTTATGAAGACAAATTATTGGATTACCTGGAAATGCAACCTTATCTAGAAACCCTCATGTGAGCGATATGAATTTAGACACAACACCTGTACTGCATGTCATATCATCACATCTTTATAATTAGCCACAAGAAATTATACTATTTGGGATCCTCCTACGTATACTACTCGAATGATGTCCGAGTACATTTGGAAAAGTGGGATGAGTGGTTACGAGTATTGGGAAGGGAGCGATTTATTATTGGTGCAGATGTGAATGTGAAGTCCAGACAATGGTATACAACAGAAACNAGCAATTTATTATTGGTGCAGATGTGAATGTGAAGTCCAGACAATGGTATACAACAGAAATGGATGAGTGTGACCTGGCAATTGAGTGCTATCTCTTGACGAACGACCTCAGTGTCACCAACGTGCCTGGAAACCTCCCCACGTATCTAACCCCAGCACACTGCAGTGTCACATCTGGATATGACGATTACTTCAAGAAAAGAAGCCAGTCTGGTTACGGACTGGACAGCAACTGAAGATTTGACCCATGATCACAGACTAATTGTTTTTGATTTGAATTAGGTTCCATCTTCTGAAGAATACAAGTCCTAGGAACACACTTCATCCATTGAGGTACAGATTAGAAGAGATTCAATGATGGAAAATATCCCAAGGTGCAAATACAATACTCAAAATATCTGCACACCCTAGCTGAACAAGTCACAAACTTGATTCCAGATAGTAGTGCTATCTTAAGAAAGTCAAAACCGGGAGTCCTACAAAACAAATGGTGGGATGAAGAGTTAGAAGAAATGAGGAAGAGAATCAGAAAAACTCGAGGCTTGTAAAGAACAGTATAATACCTACAATGAGACATAAAATAGTAGAAGAATACCTTTGACTAAGATCAAGAGAGACTTATTCAGGAATCCTAAAGGAGAAGAAAAATTAGTCATGGAGTAACTTTGTAATGAAAAAAAAAAAGAATAATTTTGGAGACACCAGGACATGATGCAGTCACTCCAGAGATTTTGAAGTGTGTCTGTCCATGGATCCGTCATGATCTTCTATTTTCTATTATTAATGAATGAATGTCTGGCACAAGGATACTTTCCAAGGAAATGGAAACATGGACTTCTCAAGATTCTGTTTAAAGATGAGGACAAAGATCTCACAAAGGCAAAATCGTACGAACCACCAGCACTTCTCCCAGTATTAGGGTAAGTGTTGGAAAATCTAATAAATATGAGACTACTATTCTTCTAAGAGGCTACACAAGGATTACGTAATAAACAATATGACTTTCAGAAAGGAAGAGGGACTGAAAGCAGCGTTGCGTACCACCCTACCCCAGCAACTAAGGTATAAAACATCCCAAGGCCAAAAAAAAAAAATTTTTATTTCTACTTACTTGCAAATGAAAACTAAAACAAACAAAAGGTTTCCCTGCAACTAATAAAAGCTGATATCAATCAATTTTTTATAAACTGACAACATCCACTAAAATACATTTGCACAAGAATACATCCAAAATGTCTAAATCAAATATACTATAAAAGGCAAGTAAATATGACATACAATAAAATAAAAATCCATGTATTAATTCTAGTGCCATAGTTTTTTCTGAACGAGGGAATAATATATTCACACAGAATATAATAGACCCCAAAATGACTGGGATGTATGGTTGATCAGGCCAGGGCCTCAAAATAAAGAAGTTGAAGTGGGAGATATGAGCTCTTGTAACATACTTTCCTTTACAGAGTTCCACAAGACTTGCAGTAACAGGAGTAAAAAAACATATTTGCAATGGATCGGTCCATCTGTACGAAATTTTAGCCATTTTCATGTCAACAACTTTACTAGCGGGATGTGCCTTACACAAAACCAGGTCACCCACTTTGAAAATGTTATCAACCCTGTTTCGGTTGTATTTAATATGGTTCTTCAAGACAGCTCTCCCAGATGTTCTTGACAAAGGGTTATTTGGTGTATACATGAACATAAAGTTAAGAGGTTGTAATGTCGCAGACTTCAGATTTNTGTTCTTGACAAAGGGTTATTTGGTGTATACATGAACATAAAGTTAAGAGGTTGTAATGTCGCAGACTTCAGATTTGGTGACTGGAAATCACAGCTCGGTTTTACTCACTCAGTAGATACATGAGACTTAAATAAAGGCGCCATGTTAAAAGAAAATAAAAGAATTCAATTATCAGATTATTTCCTCCGTATTTTATTTGAAGTTAAAGAAACTGTTTACCTTCATCAATTTGTTAATGCAGAGTCCCAAAAAGTCAGCTTCACGAGCCAGTCGAAGCACAGAACAGCACCGCACAAAAACCTCTCATTGCAAGAAAATTAAGAAGACATGAGGGATGTCATTTCCCTTCTGGCACCCTAATGACCTCCCACATCGGTGGAAATAATTTAGTAGATTGAAGTTATTTTAAAATTGAAGTTAAAAAAGAAATAAGGTCACGGATGCTTGCCAGTGTGGGGGAAATGTGCCACGCTCAACGCATCTTCTTCAAAAGCTGGTCATCAACTGTTGCGGATGGCAGATACTAATGGTTAGTCGCCACGCGCTCTATCCCTACTCCTCACGCCAGGGTGGCTAAAAACCTAACCTAAATAAGGGCATGGCGTGGTACAGAATCCCTTCAGATACCGTGTGAATCCCCATCACAACCATCTTCCCACGCCAGCCAAACTGCGTAGTAGTAAAACGATCAAATTTCTAGAACATTCTCAAACGAAAAATGTTTACAAATGTGGTAACAGTCCTTATCTGGGATCGCTCACGCAACCTCAACTGCGACTTCAGAAAAAGCAAACACATGACAAATAAACATTCTAACTTTGTCAAAACATCAAATGCTGATAAGCAATTACAGTTCCTCAAAAAACAAAAGAAAATTTACCAAATGTCTCGATTAAATTAAAATTAACTGCTTCATTACAAGGTGTAGCTTTGTGTAACTCATGCCGGGCATAATTAAATGCCATTTGTAGCCATGAAATATTCCTATTCCAGTTATTATGCTCCTTCGCATGGAACGTAATGAGCACAGAACGGAAGTTACAATTAAACCTTTCTGCATGAGGAGGAGTGATAAAGTTATATGGTGAATCCCATTCACAAAGCACATATCCTTGAAAAGCAGAGAAACAAACTGAGAACCATTATTAGAGACAATAGTTGAAGGAATCCCAAGATTTTTAAATATGTGAGATTTTAAAGCCTTTATGGTTGAAACCGAGTCCACTTTTCTAAGTGACATGAGCCAAACAAATTTAGAAAATGCATCTACACAAACCAATAACATATTGTTACCTGATTTACTCCTTGGAAATGGACTTACAAAATCAATAAACAACTTTTCCAAAGGTTTNCCAATAACATATTGTTACCTGATTTACTCCTTGGAAATGGACTTACAAAATCAATAAACAACTTTTCCAAAGGTTTCTCTGCAACTTCTGAGGCGAGGAGATCCAAGTGGGTATTTTGTGTCAGTTTACTAAGGGCACATAGAGAACACAACTTAACTCTCTCATTATTCCCTTCCAAATAAATTTACTTCGTATTGCTTCAATAGTCTCTTGTAAGTGCCAAGAGATCTCCAACTCGAGACAAATGGAAGTACTGAAGGACCATGGATTGCAAATTGGTAGGCAAAACAATATGCTTTCTGTTATCCTTGGATTTACATCATAAAACCTATTTTGACTGAAAATAAGGTTTCTGGTCTATGCCAGAATGTAAATTTCAAATAATATTTTGTAACTTGTCATTTTGGATGTTAGTAAAAGCCAAAGAGAATTCAGTTAAAATATTACAACTTGTAGGAGTAGCATCCACTTCAGTGCCTATCTTTAAACGTATACGAAAGGGGGAATAAGCGACTACATTTTGTGTGCCCTTTATATGCTGCACTTCGAATTTTAATGAGGAAATGTGCATCGCCCAACAACCAATCTTGCCTAACTGTCGTGGGTGAGTCAAGAGCCAGGACAAAGCTTGGTTGTCTGTNGCCTAACTGTCGTGGGTGAGTCAAGAGCCAGGACAAAGCTTGGTTGTCTGTCTCCACCAAGAATTCTGAATGTTCCAAATATTGTCTAAATTTATCCATCCAAAAAACAACAGCCAAACATTCTAATTCATATATGGTTATTTTTTTCTTGGGTAGTTAAAGTTCAAGATGCAAAAGCGATTGGCTGGTGGACACCGTCGATTTTTCTGAGCAAGAACTGCCTGCACAGCCAAACTGGAGGTGTCGCTTTGTAGGATGAAAGGTTTCGAAAAGTACACCATCTGAAGAACTGGAGGATTAATAATGTCATTCTTTAAACTTTCAAATGCAGTTTGTTGCTCCACCCCATTCAAATTTCACATTTATTTTTCGTAATTTATTCAAAGGTGCAGCTTTCTCTGCCAGATGAGGATAAGTTTACCAAAGAACTGAACCATGTCGATAAAACAGGCTACATCCTTTACATCACGGTGTGGAGGAAATTGACACGTTGCTTTAGTGTTGTCAGGATCAATAAAAGTGCCTTTAGAAGAAATGTTGTGACTTAGAAATGAGATGTCCTTTACCAAAAATTTTACCTTGTGAGTGTTGACAGTTAACCCAGCCTTCTCCAGGTGAGACAGTACTGCTGTAGGTGTTGATCAAAATTTTCAGAGTAAACTGTCAAATTATCCAAATGTTTATAGACATTTAAACTTAACATCATGAAAAATCATATAACAAAATGAGTCAGAACTTGTGCACCTGTAGCTAACCCTGCAACTGAGGTATCAAACATCCCAAGGCAAAGAGAAAAATTAATTTTTACTTAGGACATCTTGCACAGCCCAAACACCACAAGCAGGGTGATGCCCTAGGCGTGAATCTGTGATTACTCAGATGTGCTTTAAAAAAAAAGATCAAGTTAAACAGTGGCCAAGCCACATGATTTCTATGTTCCTCACAATATGTAAAAGAAACATGTTACCAAAAATTAATTATAAGCAGGGTGCAATTAAAAAAAAGAAGTTAGCTTCAGTTGGGGTAATTTTATTTAGATTACCTTAAAAAAAATGTGTGTGTGTGTGCACGCATGCATGCATGCATATTATAGGAGTATAGAAATATAGAAATATATATTTTGTTATGTTGGTTGCCAAATATTTCTTTAGGAGTATATAAATATATTTATGTCTTATTAAAAGTGAGAATTAAATAAGCAGACACAAATCTTAAAACATAAAGACAAAACACTTCAATGGAGTAAAATGACATGAGTCATCAACCTAAAACGCTCAAGAAATATTCTACACACTACAACAAAACATAAGAAAAATGATTTTCTCAAGTGCAAAATTTATTTTGTGGACAGATAGTAAGTGCGAAAGAAAAATATTCAGACTGCTTAATTTAAATTAGGATTTGATACTGCAAAAAAAAAAATAATAATGCTGTTCAGTTGTGTTGATTTACCATGATAAAAATTAAAATTATATTTACTGTTGCCTAAATCACCTCTCTCTCAAATGTGACAAAACTCATTATGAAACATGACGAAATAAAAACATTATGAAGAAATTTGTTCATTCCGACTGTTATATTTTAACTAGCTGAGTCGGTAGTGCAAAAAACTCCTTAATTACGGCCACTGGTAAAATATCCAGGAAAAGGTAGTCAAATAAACAAGGATAAATAATTTCCCCCTCAATATAAAAGTTTAAATTCAGCATCTTAAATTTGTACTGAAACTTGCATTTAGGTAAAAACAAAGTTTTGAGGTGACTTGAAAGAAAATTCACGGCCTTACATGTCAAGCAGACGTAGCACGATGGATGGCATCATCCCTGGACACTATAGGCACTGGTGACGAAAGCACTAAAAAAATTAATATCTGGCATTTATGGGCTTCTTCTTAAATTTTCCTCGCACATTTAAACACTTTCGCCCCTCTCCAGGCGACTCTATTCTTATGTCAAGCACTCATACTACTAAAAAATTAAGCTTGATGGCTGAACCTAAATTAGGATGAACTGACCCATTTCATGGCCAGAAAGAAAGTACTAAAATCGAGGCTTTTTTACAAATTCCTCAAGCTGGAAACCATGGATAAAAATGCAATTAAGTACAAACTTTCACTGGAAAATAGTGTAAGTATTAGTCTTTCTTGGGATAGAACTAACAGAAACAATGTTATTCAAAAAGCCTTATACTGTAGCATAGGCCTAGTGCTAAGAGAAAATAAGAGTTACTGCTCAAATATTGAACATAATTAACACTGAATAATACACAATAAACAAACTTGAGCTTTAAAAAAAAACTGAGAGGTGATTCCTAAATTTACAAAACTAACTAAATAAATGTAATGGAGGGTTCTAAAATCTAAATCCTGATCTAAAATTTAAAAGCAAATATTATGTTGTGATAATGTTAATGTAATCAAAGAAATTCTGAGCTTGTTAAAAGTAAATAAACAAATAGGTATTAAAATATACTGAACTCTGTGTACCATCACAGTGTATGTATGTATTGCCCCAGGAATATATTTATTTTAAATAAAAAGATTTTTTTTTTTTAAATTTATTTCAGCCAAATTTTAAATTACATAAATATAGTAAGTGTGACATGCACATGCATGATGGATAATATCAATTAAGTTTGATTAATCATATCTGGCAGGTTTGCCCTGGGGTACTTGTGAAACTGGAAAAATCCCCAAGCAGAAAATGAAAGGGGTATGTTGCCTCGGGTAACGGGGTTACACCCAATATGACTTAATTCCCAGACTTCCATAGCCAGGAGGCCCAGGGACAGCAAACAGAAATCCACAGACTCCCGTGAACCACACTTTTATGAAAACAAATTAGATTTATATAAATTTGTAAAATAGAGAAAAAACAAAAAACATAAACAAACACCAAACCCAACGTATTACTTACCAAACGCCACCTTGCATGCCGCACCAAGCTTTGCAGCCGCAGTGATGCACTGCTGCCAGGTTGGCAGCAACTGGTGATGTTGTTAGATTACTTGTGTCCGTTGATTGAAAGTTTAACACTTTGTTAAAATGTTTAAAGAAAAAAGGAGTATTTCAACTAAATGTTTATCTTCCTGGTTAAGGATAATTAATATTTTTGACTGGGGTTTTTTTTAACTTTTATCCAAATTGTAGTTGCTTGAAAACCACGACTTGTCTTATATGCCAAGTCGTATTTTACGCCAGCTAATATGGTAATTATTTATCTATCTATGCTTCTTTATAAAATCTCGCCCTCCATGACATATGGCCAGGAGCAAAAAAGGAAAGAGGGAAGGTGGGGGTCTTGCTGCCTGAACCACATGTGCCAGAAGTGGCTGACTGCTCACCTTATTAGTATATATTGCTCCATGTTTGACAACAAATCTTATAACTAATATGCTTAAGATAATGTTGAAAATAATGTAATATTCTGATAGGTGATGAAATTACAGTAAAATAATACCAAACTATCACCAGACAGTACACACAAGCCTAGCCAATTGAGTCTCGTGCCGTAGATTAAATACATAGGTACCCAAAAAATAGGGCTATCAATCCTTCTGCCAATGCCATAGCCTGAATCGCAGCTGACAGATATTCTCATTGAATAGGCATATATTTCAGTTGTGTTTAGTGTTCAATTTTTAGCAGTTGTTCTTAATGGCTGCGTGATATGTAAATCCTTGATTATGTGCTGTTTTTTCTTCTTAAATTGAACGTCTTGGCAAAATGCACAACATCCAATACTTTGAAAGTAGCAAATGCAAACAGCCCCTGTGTATGAGGTTGGACATTCTGCCCTTCCTGAAAAGTAGTGCAGAGTACATAATCATAAAGTTTCTATTTATCTTTAGTAGAAGTCATCATAACAAAAGGAATATCAGAATGGAATNCATCATAACAAAAGGAATATCAGAATGGAATTTATTTGTATGAAC
The DNA here is from genome assembly GCA_002778355.1 of Clitarchus hookeri. Classification (NCBI taxonomy): domain Eukaryota; kingdom Metazoa; phylum Arthropoda; class Insecta; order Phasmatodea; family Phasmatidae; genus Clitarchus; species Clitarchus hookeri. The sequence goes on along the minus strand of NQII01008663.1, from coordinate 11,643 downwards.
TAATCCATAATTACTGACTTTGTTCCAAACTGTTAGTGGTAATTTTCCCCATTATAGGGTTTGCTTGTTTACTTCAAGTAGTGAATTCAAAAGATGTATAAATGGCATTTAAAGATGTCTACCTTTGNGTATAGGGTTTGCTTGTTTACTTCAAGTAGTGAATTCAAAAGATGTATAAATGGCATTTAAAGATGTCTACCTTTGCATCAGGTTCTTCTTTCTGTATTACTGCTGGAAGCATCAATAATTACAAAATGGACTATGATTTTGAAACACAAGTTGCTTGATAGTTGATGTGTAATCAGTACTTGGACCATTTTGAAAAGCTTTTGTTTGGTTTTACAAAAGCAGGATGCATTTTCTTAATGCACATAGTATAATACATCATTGTCTTTCTTTATATACCTAATTTTTTGCTCAAAGAAAATTGATTACAAAATTTACTGTTTGGGTGAAAAGAAAAATTGTGTCTACATATTATGAAAAATTTTATGCTTTGAAAAATTTCTTTTAGATATTCTTTGAATGTTTGTGTGTTCGTGTGTGTTGAGCAATGTTTTCCACTTGTGCTTATTATATTTGTATTATGTGGGTTTATTGGATTAATTTGTTTTTTTCTTTCTTTATTTTGGCCATGGTGATGGGAAGAGCAGGCGGAACAACAGGTAATTACATGAAATGTTTAGACAAAACCGTTTTTGCCTATTTTAATTTTTTCATTTTTTGCTATTGCTATAAATAATTTATGGGCTTTGCTTTGGTATGTACATTGCAAAAGAAGTAATTACGCTATGCTACATTATTTCAGTATGTTGACTTAATTTCCCATTTTAATGTACATGGAAAGTTACTGCTGTAATACATGTATATCATTAAAATAAACATAGACATGTNTTAATTTCCCATTTTAATGTACATGGAAAGTTACTGCTGTAATACATGTATATCATTAAAATAAACATAGACATGTGTTCAAAATTCTCTTTTATAGACAGAGGTAAAATGTTTGAATATAAATGTGGAAGCTGATACTTGTCAAATGAAAATTTAGTTGTCAAACCTAGCCTAAGATAACAGCAGTAACATTTTTCATGAGACATAAGTCTGCTACCATTATGGATATAAATTTTTTTATACTCAGTTTATTGCATTATTTGTAAACCCACCAGTCATGTTAGGAAACGTACGGCTTTCCTAAATATACTAGACTGGGAATACGGGAATACATATAATAAACATGCAAAAATATTATTACTAACAACAAACGTGAGAATGTTATATAATTATCATTGTTGACATTAAACATTACTTCAGTGTCAGGATGTAATTGCCTGCAATCCAAATTCTATTGAGTGTTGCATAGCTCCAAACTCTGGTATGTGTTCTTGTATCACAGTTTTGGCACACTTAAAAGATATAACATAATTATATAGTCAGTGAGAGAAGTTTCCTCTTTCTCAGTCTTCGTAACACTGTGATATTAGACAGTATATATAAACTCCACATATTTAACAAAATATAGCATTGTCATCATACAGGAAGTAAATTGAAGATATGGTTTCCATCAATTAACCAAATCACACTCATATTAGCTATTTAAAACTTAACTTACACGAAAAAAGTTAAATTGAATGAAAACAAGTTAAAGGTGCAGCAAGGCCATTTTAGGTGAATGTATATAGTGACTACTGTTTTTAACTGTTACTGTGTAAATTTGTGCCTCATGCAGCTTACGCAAACCCTAAATCCATTATAGTTTAATAAGAATGCATTGTAGTGGTGTTGTAGTCATTCAGACATTGTAGTTTGCTGTGGCTTTACATTAATACGTACAATAACCAGTAACTTAAAAATGTAAATTAATTAATAACCTTCCTCTTTCTGAAAAAAATAAACAGTGCATCACTAGTCACAGTATGTTAATGCAGTTATTGTAATAGTGAACCAACCAGCTCACCACCAGTCCTTTTTCTTCCATTGAAAAATATTAGAAATTTAAAATTTTGAGGTCTCATGCATCTACATTTTCCCAACTTTCTTGAATGGTCCTATGCCATTACATTTAAATTCAGATGTTGGCTCGTGCCACTTGACCATGGGTACTTGAAACACTGGTCTTTATACATTTTGCCATTCTGTAGTACCTATTTGAGGAAACATGTCATTCATAAACCAAATATTTGAAAGGTTTGCAAAAAAATATATATGTCATGTTTAGTACTTCTAAAATAGTATTAGTACTTAATCATGTGTGTGTAATTGTACAGTGTAAGAATATTTAGTGAAGTATCTGTGCTAAAGAACTTTGAATAAGAAATTTTTATTCAGTCAACTGTAAATACAAGTGCATTCAGCTGTCTTCATAAACCTTGTGAAGCCTGGGTGCGTTGTTTTGCTCATTTTACTTGGATGTATTTTGCAACATACAGTATTCACATTGTAAAATTTCCAGATAAATATAATGTGTGTGTATGCTTCTCTGCTTTGTTTTTTGCATGCTTGCATGTCAAAATGGTGCAGTGATGATGATCATTGCATAGGAAATGTGACTAAAGTATTGTTGCTTTCAGGCAAAGTCAAATAAAAAACACAGTGATAACTTCCATATTTGCTTTTGCCTCACGTAAAATGTCAAATCTTTGTGAAATTGAATTTTATTTTGTAACAGTTCTAAAAGGAAAACATTGCTATATCTATTTTTTCATAATTTCTAAATTTCTTAGGCTAATACACACTGCTTACAATTGCAAATTATCAGAATTGATCTAAATAATGCTCATAATTGTGAATGTATACACAAACCATTCTAGCAGGCACACTGGCTGTCATATCGCAGAATTAGTCTCTAATATAATATTGTGTGTTTCTTATTTACTCAGTTACTGTATGATAAAAATAAGACACACATTTGCACCCTGTTTTACCAATTTAAAATTTCCCTTCTCCTTTCTACACCTGTATTTTTGTGTGTGAGATAGTTTGATGCTTCAAGACAATATTTATTAGTGAGCGCAATGACATGTTTAATGCCATGAGTCACATTTTGTAACAAGCTAATATCAAAGAGACAGTTTATATGTGTAATAAATATAAGCAATGGCATGTATCACCAGCAATTCCCACACAATATAAAATTATTGTAAACCAACTTTTCTGAAGCCCTGCAAAAGTTCTGCTTCTAGAATATTCCTCCGCCTCGTGTAAACAAAGCTTAAAGGTCTAGAAAACTACACCAAAGGTGCAATGCACTGGATTCGTGCACACTCAATTTAATATTATTTTTCATAGGAACTATTTCTTACTAAGCATTACCAATAAACCTATTTTTTCCCCTGTTTCTATTCTTATTAATTATAAATGAAATGTTATAATTAATAGATAGAATATAAGTAAAGTTTCAATTTAACTAAAAATAAGGTACTTTTACGTTACCAGAAGTATAAAACATTTGTAACAAGTGACATATTTGTGAAACAACCAAACACATCATAATAGGGTGATTTTTCAAAGGTTTGATTTAAAAAGTTTGATGAAACTGCGAATAGACTGTGTATGCATATTATGCACACACACGTACTGTGTGCATGAACTGGCAGGTATTATTATTTCCAGTGAATTGGCAAATTTTAGCCTTTAAGATAACATAATTACATAAAATCAATCACTTTAATTTTGTAGCAAAATATTTAAATCACATTTTAAAAATCACTACAAATATTTTGTGCTAAATTGTAGAAAAAGTAGTGAAAAATATACCGAAATCGCCTTGGTAAAACTGATGAAATAATGGAAATGTTTTCACTGAAAATTAGTGTTCCTATCTATTGATTTGCAATGGTGGCTGTATACGCCCAAAGTAAATATAAATTTGTATATTTTTTGTATGCATGTGTAAATAATTCAATTCAAGCGCCTTCAGTCTTTTTATTTTGAAAATAANAATTTGTATATTTTTTGTATGCATGTGTAAATAATTCAATTCAAGCGCCTTCAGTCTTTTTATTTTGAAAATAATTAAAGTTTTGGAACATATTTCTACGATTTGAGTGAAAAATATTTGTGTTATATGCAACAATGCAAAAATGTTATTCAGTGGAAAGTTTTTACATTGCTCTTATAGAAGATTTATTGGGACTCAAAGAAAATAGGTATTTNAAAAATGTTATTCAGTGGAAAGTTTTTACATTGCTCTTATAGAAGATTTATTGGGACTCGAAGAAAATAGGTATTTCCTAAATGCATTCTTTATTGCACAAGTGAATGTAAAACAAACAGTGTGCTTATTTTACTGTGTTAGTTAAAAACAATAGGACTGCACAGCATGTTAACAAACTAAGGGCATCTTAACCTTACTTTGCGCTCTTCATTATCAACATACATGTTATACATGACGAAGCTTAACCATATCGAAAATTACGCAAATATATTTTCTTGATACATGCCTACACAGTTTGAGGAAACAGTTAAATTTATTTTATTTTTCTAACCTAACTTGGTGGCACATTCCCGCCAGCAATTCACTCCATGATGTCAGCACTAATAATGTATGTAGTTCCATCATTTTTCAATTTTNTGGCACATTCCCGCCAGCAATTCACTCCATGATGTCAGCACTAATAATGTATGTAGTTCCATCATTTTTCAATTTTTGTTTTGTGTGACATTTTACCTTGAATGTTTTTGTTATTTGTTTAATTTGTGCATTCGCTCTTAGAAATATCTGTAGTGTTCCTAGTATAGTCCCACTGTACAAAAATATATTGTAAAATGATCAAGCCAATTTTTTGGTAACATGGATTCAGTTTTAGGTTCGAGACTCGAGAATATTTTCAAGTAATAGACAATTGATTCCGATTCTGCCAAAAATATGATTGGACCCAGCCCTACTGTTGACGCAAGAAAACATAATTACTGAAACGTAAATATTTAAAAAGTAGGTGTGTTCCGGTAAAAGGATTCCTTATAAATGGAGATGTGAATGCTGATAAACAGCAAAATTAGTCTAAAACTCGGCTGCAAATCTGTCTTAAGATGTACTGCCTGACTGACAGTTTGTTAAATGTTTGCTAGAAAATAATATGTTATTCACTCCTGAAACAATATTTCAAAAGGTAAGTGTTTTACCATTTATTCCTCAGAACTGCAATATGTGGATACAGATTCCTAACAAAATTAGCATAAAAACCGGGCTGTGAATCTGCGTAGATACAGTGCCCAATGAGACAGTTTGTTAGCAAAATAAGACTATTTGTAGAGACACTTGTTTTTCGAGAGCCACGAAATCTCAAAACTTTCATGAAATTTGCTTTAGTTATTTGAAATGGTGAGTTAAATAAATGTTTCACGAAAACACAAAATACTTGTGTAAGATTGACAAGTTCGTGAATTACTAAAAATGTAGTCTGTTCAAGCCATTGATTGTGATAGTTTTTCCTGTAATGGTTTTTTGAATGTTTAATTGCATAATTTATTGCTTGTTGAAACGACATTTGATAGTATCTCATGAGATGTTAAACTTGTAATGGCATTTGTTTAGGTTATCAGAAGACGTGTTGATTCTAATTGGATGTCAAAGTTTTGGATGTGGCAGTATAAGTTACACAGGAAGAATCTTACATTTTTCATAATATTAATGTAGCAGTGTAAAAATATTACAATACAAATATAAAGAGCATGAGGGTGCCTTAAACATACAAATGCCAACAGCACTGCATTTAAACAAGAAGAATGGTTCGGTGCAATTAAACATTTCGCAAACCTCAATAGCATCAGTGTAGAAAACTGAAATCTAAAATTATGAATAAGTTATTTCAACAAAACTGACTTTTATGGTGGAAAATGTGAATAAAAACAATTAAGTTATGTAGTAGAATTTTTTTTNGTTATTTCAACAAAACTGACTTTTATGGTGGAAAATGTGAATAAAAACAATTAAGTTATGTAGTAGAATTTTTTTTATGAATTTACAAATTTTGTACACAAAGCAATATTAATACATTTAACCAATTTTTTTTAAAGTTACAGNTTTTTTTTTATGAATTTACAAATTTTGTACACAAAGCAATATTAATACATTTAACCAATTTTTTTTAAAGTTACAGTTTTATAAGTTAAGTTTTTGCAGTCAAATTTTTTGTGGCTGATGCAAAATGTGACACACTCTAAAAAAATTGTACTTTAAGCATTGGCAGATTATATTTTTTTTGTGGCTGCAATTTTTAAAGAAATTTTCTATTCTGTGTGGAAATCATGCTGGTGATATATCCATTGCTTTTATGATAAACATTCTTGTTAAGTGTCTCTTTTATATGTACACCCAAATACTGTATTTTTGGACTGATAACTATTTTTTATATTGTACTGGCAAATTTCAGCCATTGAATTAGTATATTTACATAAAATCAAGCACTTCAATTAAATATTATGCTGAATAAAAATCAATTGTACACGTTCTTTATACAGTAGAGCGCCTCTCAACCGGAATGGTTGGGGGAAGGGCTATTCCGGTTGTGGGAAAATTCCGGTTATGGGAAATGAGGGTGAGATGGTGTGAAAAATAACACATTTTTAGTCTGAACTAGTGTATATGTAGCACATAATTTTAACTTAAGAAATCGATGTGAGTAAATTATTAGTTTTATCCTTAAAGTTACAAAGCCATTAAAAAAAACACTAGGTACTGTTTATGAAATGTGAGTCATAAAACTCCTGGTGATGTTCACAACCTGCCAGCNCCATTAAAAAAAACACTAGGTACTGTTTATGAAATGTGAGTCATAAAACTCCTGGTGATGTTCACAACCTGCCAGCAGGTTTCTTATCTCTTCACTGGGTTCTTATCTCTTCACTTGGATGTCTGGGGTGTCTGTGTGAGTAAGTGAGGACTGGATATAATCTAGGGCTGCAGCAGTGACATCATGTTACTGTTTGTGATGATGTGCAACTNGTGAGTAAGTGAGGACTGGATATAATCTAGGGCTGCAGCAGTGACATCATGTTACTGTTTGTGATGATGTGCAACTGATAAAACTTCCTGAAGTATAGTCAATTCCATGGACAGTCTTTCCCTTACTGCATGGCACGTCGGCACAATTTACATTTACAAGAGATGGGCTGGTGGTGTATTATACACAAAGTTCACAAAGTACCATATTTAAGCGTGTATAGGCTGCACATTTTTACANGATGGGCTGGTGGTGTATTATACACAAAGTTCACAAAGTACCATATTTAAGCGTGTATAGGCTGCACATTTTTACAAAAAGTGGGGTACGGCTTAATTACGAGATATTGGCATAAAAAAATCTTCACCCCTAAATAATGTTCAGAAATTTGTCAAGAAACAGTACGCTCTAATATTTTAACTTAGTTTCTAAGGAAGTCAAAAAAATAATAACAAATGAATAGCTGATCACTTGTGTTTAAAAGCATATGGGTCGCACCATACTTTAGCCTGCCTGTCCTCAACAGTTCTNGATGGGCTGGTGGTGTATTATACACAAAGTTCACAAAGTACCATATTTAAGCGTGTATAGGCTGCACATTTTTACATAAAGTGGGGTACGGCTTATTTACGAGATATTGGCATAAAAAAATCTTCACCCCTAAATAATGTTCAGAAATTTGTCAAGAAACAGTACGCTCTAATATTTTAACTTAGTTTCTAAGGAAGTCAAAAAAATAATAACATATGAATAGCTCATCACTTGTGTTTAAAAGCATATGGGTCGCACCATACTTTAGCCTGCCTGTCCTCAACAGTTCTGCTTTGTATAACCTCTAGCCGCCATCCAGCTTGCTCGCTTCCTTTCTCTTTTTTTCTTTCTCCCTCTTGCTTTCCACCTCCACCCCCCTCCCTTGTTCACAACCTCCGCCTCCCAGCACCAAGCAAGCTTGTTTTCGTCAAAAACTTCTGGTGCGGTCTATACACGCCAAAATATGGTACATTTACACTAACACGTTAGAACACTAAATTCTGAAAGTCACACCACTAAAACCAATGGCATGTGTCGCACATTATGCCATTAGTCACTGTCACTTGTGTCTTTAAGCAGCGTAGCTGTAGCTGTGCCACTTGGGCCGGCTGTCTCTTCGTCAAGCAGCTTGTTTACCAGCTAGCAGGCATGTACAGTCTGGTGTGAGCAACGAAAAACCTCTCGCAAGAGTGGGAAAGTTATGGCACAACTTTGAGACGTTTGAATTTTTTTTGGAAAATTAGTTCCGGGTAAGGGGAGTTCCATTCAAAGGAATTCCGGTTAAGGGGTACTCTACTGTAGTTTTTAACATTGTATTACATTTAAAAATTACCCAAACTTTTGATGAAATTTTTAGGAAAAGTAGTTAAAGACATACTAAAATTACTTCATCAAAACTTGGAAACATTTTCACAGAAAACAAGTGACTATTTATTCACAAACAAAACAATATTTTAAAAGGTAGGATTAAAATTGTTCCTGAGAACTACAGATATGCACACAGATTACCTGCAAAACTGTGATATGTTTATTATGAAACTTTTTTTAATTATTATATTTATATTTATATGTAAAGAGCTTGACCTTGAAGCTTGATATCTTTTCAGTTTGCTAGCCCCAAACTAAAAATCTCATTCTTGCGTTTTTCTACTGGTTTTAACTTCATGCCACAGGAATTGTATGAATCAAGTTCACAGTTCAAACATTCCAAAAGAAAATTTTAATCCTAAACATACCTCCTGCCGAGACCAACTTGAGATCTTAAGCAAAACATTCCATTTTTACTTAATAATATAAGAAGGTCACCACATTTTAACTACACTGTTAGATTCATTGGATAGGAGATCTGTACAATTTGTGCACTGCATAGCATAGATTTCTCTAGTTAAAGCCTACATCTGCTACCTTTACTGGACAGTCTTTTCCTGTGAGGATTCGTAATCACCCTGGTCAGGCACCATCTTTGTGGAGATGCAATATTTGTCACCTAAGATGAGTTTTCTTACATTGAGCTCGGGTTGCTGGGCACACCATTTCTGTTGAAGTTTTAGTTGCTGGAGATATTCTGTGTACCCTCTCCTTTCTAAATGTCTTGTAATGTTTTATCCATCATTCAGTGAGGCAGAAGGTGTGGTCTGTCTTTTATGGCTCTAGTATAGCTACAAATATTGCTCCAGTTAGGAAATGACCAGGGGTCAAGGCAGACACAGATGNGTCTTTTATGGCTCTAGTATAGCTACAAATATTGCTCCAGTTAGGAAATGACCAGGGGTCAAGGCAGACACAGATGACATTGAGGTTAGGGATCTCTAGTTTAAAAAACTTCAACTCTTGTTTTGTGCATCATTAATTCTTAATGGTTAATGTCTGTACTTCAGTAACACCAACGTAGATGGTGTTTTACCAATTTCTTGGCAGCCTCTGACAGTTCTCTTTGATGAGGACTGGCAGGTGGCAGGAAGTGAAAATCAATATGATGAATAGCAAACTTTTCCAATGGTGGAGATTTCAGCAGATTCNACTGGCAGGTGGCAGGAAGTGAAAATCAATATGATGAATAGCAAACTTTTCCAATGGTGGAGATTTCAGCAGATTCGGGGATGCATGGATTGTGTTAGTTGGGGATTGTGTTAGTGATCAAGAAGAACATTAACAATGGGGGGGTGGTCTTTAGGCAACAGAATGGTGTGCTTAGCTCTATACTTAAGGACTTCATTACTCATTCGCCTTCACCTTGAACCCATTGTGGTCGTCCACAGAAAGAAACAGATTTAGTTTAGTAGAACAAGGTTCTTTCAGCTGGGAAATAGACCTACTTTACATATTTATATACAACAGGTACAGATTATGTTGGTAGTAGTGATGGCAGTTAAATAAAGTAATAACTCAACTAAAATTACATTGCTGGTTTTAATGATAAAATCAGGCACATCATAAAGATCAGGTGAATGTTCACTTCACATTTTACATTCTACAGACATCATTTCCTTCCTGGATGGGGCAAATATTTTGTTTTAGTGATGGGTTATAATGGATAATATTTTGAGTACTGGCTGTGATATTTATGATTTGTGGTCCTCTTCATTTATTGTGTGGTGTTACGGTTTTCATCATTATTTATAGTTGTCGTATAAGAGCTCATGGAAAAAAATAGTCTATAAACTTTACTCTCATATGAATTTTATAAACTATACATAAAGTAGTGTCACACTGGGAAATATCGGCTGTAAAATAGTAAACTTATTAAGTGTCCATTAGTAATTTGTAAATGATGTCACAACATAAATCCTTTGTTAATATTTGTACACCTAATATTTATGAGGCTACTGAAATAAGGTAATTTTGTATACATGAACTGTCCTTTTTCAGATGTAAATTTTGTTGTGGAAATAGCAGCATCGTGAATGTTGCTATGAATAAATACTCAGTTATTTAATTTATATTGTAGTTTATAAATTTATTTTTAGACTTCTGCATAAATTTAATATTTACACTAATTTACTAATGAAAACATTGGAAATGTTATCATTTGTTTTATATTTCATGTTTATTTAACTTTTCTTTATGTTAATTTATGTATGTTTATTGAATGCATTGCTTTAGTTGAATCATTATTACATATATGTAACGTTTGCTAACTTTAATAATTACTGTTACAGGAATAGTGTAGTTCAATGTAACATTTTCTACGTGCTTTTGCATTTTATGTGGGAAAGGGTGTGGTGTCAAAAATAATTACTTTTATGGGATAAATTTATAGTGTTTATTATTTTTCCTGTAGTCATTATGAAATATTATACTATTATAATAAACATTTGATTAATGATATGACGGGGGTCATGATAGCTGAGTGGCTAGTGCACTACCTCCTATCAAGGAAATCCAGGTTCGATGCTGGTGTGTTTTTGTGGTGTTCTTTCATTTTCTTAGTCAAATCCTATCGCCACATACCATACCACCTTCAAGAATGATGGGCACCCATGGACCTCGACCTAGAGTACACCTTTCACGCTGTATTGTGTGACCAAAAATTAATTTGAATAATGTGAGATATTGGCATGAAGATTAGTATGGTATCAACCTACTCTCTATCTCATATAACTTCGCAAGATCATGACTGCCTACAGTGGCAATTTGATGTATATTAAACAAACAACTTGTCATTTACAAAATCCTGTATCAGCTGATGCACGAACGAACAAAAATTAATATTACATTGGCTATTCTGAGTGCACTGCCGACGCACATCAGACAAGCAGAAAATATGTGGAAAAGAAAGAGTTCCTAGATTAACTAATATATTTTATTTTACGTGCTCGTAAAACTGCAGTTTTTAGTGTTACGAACTAAACTTGGTGCTAAAGTAGTAATATATAGGGGTTTAAAATGAAATGCACATTAAAACGATTCGTATTCAAATGAAACATAACTTCAAACTTTGGGAGTTCTTTTCACGTCGTATCCCTACTCTCCATCCATGCCTTCCATACATGCTTGATATTAATTCCAAAAGCCTACAGAAATATTGCAGGTTACGGTTTAATTATTTTTTCAAATAATTTGACGAAATATATTTTTAATGCATGTCATTTCAAGCCAGTAATAGAATAGTCAACTTTTAAAAAGACGTGATCAGGAGGCAGGTCAACGTGCTGCTACCTGTTGAACA
>NQII01008662.1:51691-68482 GCA_002778355.1 Clitarchus hookeri | reverse complement strand
TGTAATTTAATTATGTTATAAAGAATAAAATCATGCTGAACAATCCTACATATATGTAAATCATATTTATGTTGGTAAGTGTCCATTTAATTGAAAATATTGTCACACTACATAAAAAAATCTAAAATCAAATAGTTGTTAGAATTGGGACATGAAATCTTGCTGATACTTGGTTTAAATAAATAAATGAATTTATAACTTTTGAGTGGAAAAACTAAAGGTGCTAACTGCCACATTTGGCAGAATTGAGATATTACCATCTAAANTTTGAGTGGAAAAACTAAAGGTGCTAACTGCCACATTTGGCAGAATTGAGATATTACCATCTAAATGAGGCAAATGTCAGTGTCAATGGAGGCCACAGAGCTATGTCCCCATCTCAATTAATTTAGTTGTGGTTGCCGTCAAAAGATGTCACTAGTTGTATGTGTAGTACTACTGGAAATACTACAATAGCTATGAGCCATTATGGAATCACAAATAATCATTTTTATTGCCACCACAGGAGTGGTTTTTGTTTATATGGAAAACGTACCGTGATCATGGATAATGAGTTAGATCATCATTTAAGAACAAAAGCTGTTTTTGATGGTAGAGACAACGAAGGAAGATGTTTTAAAATGAGGCATCAAAAGCGATAAATAAATGGCGAACCATATTCCATAATGTTTAGTATTAGATTGTCTTACATTTCGTCAACTGCGAGTACTATTATAATATGAGTACAGTCTTGTGGTGTCTTTTGTAGTGATACTACAAGGAAAAAAAANCGTCAACTGCGAGTACTATTATAATATGAGTACAGTCTTGTGGTGTCTTTTGTAGTGATACTACAAGGAAAAAAAAACATTAATTGATTTTAATGGTAGCAAACTTAGAAATCGTTGTCTATCAGGATCGGCTTACAAAATGGAATAGCACGTTCTTGTAATGTTATCTACATTAATGAAGCGTTCAATCATTTAAGATTTGGGAAAAAATATTTTAATCTGTCCTTTTCTGTAGTAAAAAAAGTTCTATGTACTCGCAGCTTCAGCATATGAAGGATTGTTCATTTTTGCCCTCCCTAGTCAGCATCCAAAAGTATATACTTTTTTGTGTAATACGTTGTTTCGATTTAATGAAATTTGTAGATAAAGTGTAGTTTTGTAATAATTTTAATAATACTAAATTGTTTTAATTAACACCAGGTCTTCACCTTTCGCATTTTATGTTCTACACATACTATATATTCAGGGCTCGTACTTATCGTTATAACTTCTTTCAGTGTCGAGCCTTTGACACAGTNTGTTCTACACATACTATATATTCAGGGCTCGTACTTATCGTTATAACTTCTTTCAGTGTCGAGCCTTTGACACAGTTACATCGGAGATTGTAGTAACTACTTGTTTGGAGTGTTAGTATACTGTAATTTAGAACTGGCTGACTAAGAGTTTGATGTTTATGCTTAATTTCAAATCCAGTGTGGGCGCTCCTGTTACTGCAAAGAGTATCTCCTGAATCCCAGTAACATTAAGGACACGTTGTTTAATATGTTGTAAGTTTGATGTACGAAAGTTGTTCGTTAGTCTACCAGATACTTACACTTCGAATACGGAGGAATGGCTCCTATATTGAGTAAATCGACACTCGTAGGCAAATTAGAGTTAGCTACACCAGCGTTCCTCAAACTTTCCTTTACAGCAGGCCGCTAATTGTACAGTGCAGACTGTCATCCTAACTATACCAAGTCTTCTACATCTCTTTTATTCTTCAGCAAAACGTAAAAATACTGATTTAATTACTAATTAAATGAGTTATCACCATAAAATATTTCATTAAATGGTATCTTTTGAACTATAATTACTTAAATTTTGTAGAAATATTAAGATATTGTAATAAAATTATCTATACACTTTATTTTGCAGGCCACCTTAGAACAACAATGGACCACTAGTGGTCCGCTGACAACAATTTATAATAAGGAAACCTTTATCCACATTTTTGGGACTAAGTATCCCAAGAAAATATGAAACACGCAAACGAAAAGAAATAATATATGGCTGAGAGGAAGAACCACGTTCTTTAAACACATGATGCGGGGGGAGGTGTTTCGGGATCAAACACCCCTCCTCCAAAATATGAAGTTCACATTTTAAAAAGAGAATAAGTATTGTTAGTAATCTGTAAAATTGTAAATAAAACTGTATTATAGGACACTAAAAAAGGAAAATAAAAAGTAGTAACCTACACGTGCTCACATATGCTAGTTTTATAGACATTGCTTTATCAATGAAGAAACAGCCCCTACAAAAAAAAATTAGTAGAATGGATGTGGTGACGTACCAGAGCCAGAATGCTGGTCAGGGATCACATCACGTCAGTAAACACAGATCCAAGCCTTTATGGTTGCAAAAATCTGACGAACAGTAGCTTAGCCGTGACCTGAATATAAATAGATTTTACTTAGCTTTCAAGATGAAACATACTTTAAGTATTGCTAGATATAAGTTCTAAAGGAAAATCTTTTTAAACATCTTCCTCGGCGTGCCATTTCGAAGACCCTAAATGGATATGTGCCAAACATGTGAACTGTAAAATTTTTTGATTAATAACAGTGAAAAACAAACCTTTAAAATGCTAAACGTGACAATTAATTGCAGCATCGCAAAACAGAAAAAGCTTTCGCGGAATTGAGTGATGATTCTGTTGCTTGTACGTTATCTGGTAGTGACACGCGTACAATCAAACTCGATTAACAAGAAGTATTTCAGTTACCTAGCTCACGTATTCAAATATGTATTATTCAATGCAGTCAGACTTATTTAAATTTGGNTTTCAGTTACCTAGCTCACGTATTCAAATATGTATTATTCAATGCAGTCAGACTTATTTAAATTTGGTATGCACATATATGACACAGCTGACTCTGTGATGTGTATTTGGCATGAAGGCCAATCTTTTCGTGGGTAAAATCTAATAGTCTTAACAATCATCAAGTGACTAACAAAAATCAGTTGTTTGTGTGGGGTGATAACTGCGGTGGTCAGATTAAAATCCGATAAGAGGTGGAAGGTAGTTCATCAGTATCAGGTGGTTGGTTATGTCTGGAAGGCCATCCATGAAGCTCGCCCTTCTAAATCATCCATAACAATGCGCATGGGAAAAAGTGTTATTGATTCAGAAAAAGCCAGAATATACTGAAAATGTAATTATCTTAAACTCGAAAATGTTTGGTTGATAATTGGTAACAAGTTGGGAAACATAACGTTTATAATTGGCATGTTTTCTTCTGTTGGGCTAGTGTTGTTCAANTGATAATTGGTAACAAGTTGGGAAACATAACGTTTATAATTGGCATGTTTTCTTCTGTTGGGCTAGTGTTGTTCAATAAACATATAATGTCAAATTTTGAAAATAATATGTCTTAATGAAAACAGGGCCTCTTTCCTTTACATTAAATAATATAAAGGTTTTTCAAGATTTGAGATATTTGTTCAATTTTATATGTCTGGTTGGTTACATGTTGTTTCAATTTTTAAAACTCAACGGTTGGTATTTGGTATACTATTATATGTTGGGCCAACATTCTGTAACCATGAAAGTTGTACGGGCACAAAATATATTTTGTATGCACTGTGCTCCACGCTTACCAAACACGGTTATGCATGCAGCCTTAAGTANCTCAACGGTTGGTATTTGGTATACTATTATATGTTGGGCCAACATTCTGTAACCATGAAAGTTATACGGGCACATTTATATAAAACATACGTGACACGAGGTGCGAATGGTTTGTGCCAAATGCATGCAGCCTTAAGTATCCTCATACTCCACTGTGTATTTTTCAACTGCCACTTAACACTTAACACTTCCATGAATTCATCACAGCCACTGTATTTTTTTTTAAATATACTAAAGTGCTAATTATTACTGACGCTATTCCCCACCTGTGGCACACAGGTCAAAGGGTCGGAGTTAATTCCTCTAGGCACAGACTAAAAGGTGCCTTGAAGGTTGAGGGTATATCAATAAGNCAGGTCAAAGGGTCGGAGTTAATTCCTCTAGGCACAGACTAAAAGGTGCCTTGAAGGTTGAGGGTATATCAATAAGTGAGTCTTTTGATGTTTCACTTAACTGGAGGGATGTATTGTCTCGAGTTAAAAAAAAAAAAACAACATACAGAAACACTTCCGAGGTGTGGTACTCTATTTTGGCTAACTCGGATTAACTGAGGGCGACATCGGGGTGGAAGGGGGGCTTCTCTGGATGGCGACTAAATACTTAACTCTGCTGGTGGTGTTGGTATGTTGTCTGCTGTGGATGAGATCTGGCGATGTGGGCGGCCTTGGAAAAGGCTCGCGTTTGGTGCCGTCTCCCCTGGACTGCTGTTCTGCGGTCGTTCTGACGTCCTCTCGCGATTTCTTGATGCAACTGCTTCTCTCGGCATGGTGATAATGAACTGTCCTACTGACGTACTCGTGTACTGATGTACTGTTGTGGCCGGGGGTCCAATCTCCCCCGGCTGCACTAGGTGTGGCTGATCTCTCTGACGTACTCTTGTGACTTTCCGATGGTTTATTGTTTACTGAAGACCACACCCTCCCCGCAAAGAGGCTTATATCATTTCTAGCCTTTCTCCCTAAGTGTCGGCACATCTCTCTCTTGTTGGGGAGGGNGGGGGGGGGGGGGTGGTAGCAGCGCCGCTCTAAATAATACTCTTAATTACACCATGCGTACTCACCTCTCGTCTTTTTGGCGCTGACACACTCCGTGCCAAAATTTCTGTTTTTTGGTTTTTGGTTACATCTCTGTAGACCTACTATATTCTGTGTGCGATCTTAAAGGTCCCCTCTACCTCCCTCCCCAAATTACCATCACCAGTATGCCAACAACAATAGAATGCTAAAAAATATTTAAATAAAAAAAAAATTTTCTATTAAAATTATTATATTTAAAAAATATATTGGCCTGCTACCTCCACTGATTTATAATAATAATCTCCCGTTTGAGTTGAATAAAATAGCAAGGAAGCATGCTGCTGCAGGTGATAAGTTGTCTAATATTTNAAGGAAGCATGCTGCTGCAGGTGATAAGTTGTCTAATATTTTTTCCTGATAAAAAAAAAACACAAACTGTCGGAGTGTTAATGAAGCCTAAACAGTGTTATTTTCACCAGAAAAAGCAAATGATTTAACATCACTTGAACTCCTACAAGCAACTGATTTCACCAGTGATTGTTTTTTCTTTTGTGACAAGATACAAAGTGGAGACATTTTGCATTGCCACGCCAGCCTGCCGTTCGCCCAGCGACGAGCGATCCATGGGAAGTTAGAAGCGTGCATCCCTCCCATATGGCGATACAGTTATGGAACAGCACAGCATGATGGAGCAAAGAGCAGTGAATAGCAGAGGAGAGGAGNAAGCAAACGATTTAACATCACTTGAACTCCTACAAGCAACTGATTTCACCAGTGATTGTTTTTTCTTTTGTGACAAGATACAAAGTGGAGACATTTTGCATTGCCACGCCAGCCTGCCGTTCGCCCAGCGACGAGCGATCCATGGGAAGTTAGAAGCGTGCATCCCTCCCATATGGCGATACAGTTATGGAACAGCACAGCATGATGGAGCAAAGAGCAGTGAATAGCATTGGAGAGGATTTGGTGGAGGAGGGAGGGAGAGATGAGGAAGGAGCAATGGGATAGGGGGTAACACCTTGACTAAGGATGGGTAGGTGATACCAAGATTTTGGCGCAAGGAGGAGGAGGGGTGGTGTGATTAGTGCTGGACGGGGTGGGGCGGAGGTTTTAAGGGGGAAATGCATTATTTCCCTCATTCAGGGATACGATCTGCTACAAATGGTGGCTGAAAGTCTATTTACCGTATTGGGCACAATTAAAATGCCAGGGGAACTGAAGGAGTCACACATTTATAAATAGCAGTATTTGAGCCCGCATTCCGCCATCCTCAGGCGTTGTGCGATAAGCAATGTGAGATATACTCGTTCCTATTTACAATTATATACAAAATGCAGGTTCAGGTACAAGTATAATGCATCAGGATCCAAAATTTCTCGCCAATGATGACATCACAGAAGGTTTCCAGACTAGGGCGGCCATGTTGGATGCCCTTCCCAACCCACTCCCTGCTCAACAAAATTTCCCTCACCTCCCTTTTCATTCTAAGCCCCTTTGCTAACAACACGTTACTCTAAAAACATTAAAATAAAAAAATTATTTCAGTGAAAATCTTTGATTTATAAAAAATTATTGGCCCACTACCTTGGATGATTTCGAATAACCCATTTCTCGTTTCCATAGAAAAAAAATAGCGAGAAAGCTTACCACCGAAGATAATAAATTCTTTAATAATTAAAAATAACCAAACTGTCTAATTGTTTATGTACACAGTGTTATTTCCACCAGTAAAAGCAAGTAATTTAACACCAATTGAATTGATTCAAGCAACTGATTTCACCAGTGATTTTTTTATATCGTGACAGCGTACACAGTGAAGATTATTTTCCTTGCCGAGCCAGTCTGCCCTCCGCCTGGCGGAGAGCGAGAAAAGGGAATTTTCGAAGCGTTCGTCCCTCCAATGCAGCGATATATATACGGAACACAACAGCACTACGCAGCAGAGAGCAGTCTTGATCAGGGGAGCGGGTATATTTCGAGAAACTGGTAGTGGAGAATGGAAGTAGAGAGGAGGAATGATAATTGGAGGGGGTACACCCTTGACCAAGGTTGGGCATATGTCACCAAGGCGTTGGCGTAAGGAGAAGGGGCGACATGATGAGTATTGGACGAGGTTGGCCAGAGTTGTGAGGGGGAAATCAAAAATTTACCATAAGTCCGGGAGACTATCTGCTCGGCTGAGAGACTTCTGATCGCATTCGACACAAATCATAGGCCAGAGGTATGGAAGGAATCACATATGTATGAAAAACCTTTGCGCATGCGGTCCACCAATTTAGTCATTTTGCGATCAGCTAATGAGAGATCTACTTTTTCTATCCGCGATTTCTGCATCGATCCACATTATTTTAAATAACAGGATTTATTATAAATCATATAAATTAATGGGGTCAATAATTTTTTATAAAACAATTATATTTACTGAAAACATTTTCTTAATTAAATATTGTTTGAAGTTTACATGTTGTCGGCAAAGTGTGTGTTGGGGATTGGTGGGTTTTCACGGGACATTGGGTTGTGGAGGGAGCGGGAGGGGCATCCAACATGGTCGCCTCAGGCTGATGGCTCCTCACATTCAACCATTTCAAATCCATTTTCCAACAAAGCGTAGCCCTAATAATATTTAAATAATAATAATATATTTCAGAAAATATATTTAATTTATAAAAAATACTGGCCTGCTACCTCCGATGATCTAATAATTATTTCCCAATTGCATAGAAAAAATAGGTAGCGAGAAAGTGCGCCACCGCAGATAATAAGTTGTTAATTTTTTTATATTTATAGAAAAAAATCAAACTCTCTCAGAGTATATATATATAATGCTATCCACCAGAAAAAGTGATTTAACATCAAATGAATAACTACAAGCCACTGATTTCACCAGTAATTGATTTTCTTTTGAAACAAGATACACAGAATACTCTTTGCCTTGCCGAGCCATCCCGCCACCGCGCCGGCCAGCGGCGAGCGAGCCATGGGAAGTTCAGAGTATTCGTCCGTCCATGCGGCGATGTAGATACGGAACAGCACGGCACCACGCAGCAGTGAGCAGTGATCACCAGGAGAGCAGGGGGAGTTCGAGCAGTGGTCGGTGTCGCACAGAGGGAGAGAGTAAGAAATAGCAGTGGGGGTACCACCTTGACCAAGGACGGGCATGTGTCACCAAGTTGTCGCGCGAGAAGGGGCGGCGTGTTGAGTGTTGTATGTGCATGGCCAGGGGCGACGAGATGGAACTGCAAAATTTGCCATAAGTCCGGCAGGGAATCTGCTCCCCCTAACGGCTGATTGTCTGCTGATCGCATTCCATACAAGTCATAGTGCAGGGATATGGAAGGAATTACATGTGTATAAAAAGACGTTGCGCCAGTGGTCCACCATCCTTAGTCATTGTTCGAATAACGACNTTGTCTGATGATCGCATTCCATACAAGTCATAGTGCAGGGATATGGAAGGAATTACATGTGTTTAAAAAGACGTTGCGCCAGTGGTCCACCATCCTTAGTCATTGTTCGAATAACGACGAGAGATTAAGATGCTCCATCCATGATTTGTGCATCCTTCCTCATTATTCTACATCAGGAAATGCATGAGATATCATCCAAGTAAGAGGGGCCAATATTTTTTCATATAGTAACCATATTTACAGAAATATATATTTTATTTAAATAATGTTTAACATTTGCAACGTTGTACCATTACAGGGGAGTGGGTAGATGCAACTTCTTGCCACAGGGGACATTATGCTGTGAGACAGGGAGAGGGGCATCGAACATGGCCATCCCAGGGCGATGGCCCCTCACCCTCTACCAACAATCCACAATCCATTTGCCAGCAACCTGTGACCCCAAAATAATAGAAATATTAATANGCCCCTCACCCTCTACCAACAATCCACAATCCATTTGCCAGCAACCTGTGACCCCAAAATAATAGAAATATTAATAAATGTGTGCCGCAGGGGAACGTTGCTTAACATTGAAGAAGCTAATTCTAGGGAGTCGGCTCGCGTGGAAATAGTACTTAGGTACACTTACTTCTTGGGAAAAAAGCAGTGACTAAGTGTCTGAACTTGTTCCAGAGTAGGCAAGCTTATTGTGATTATGCAATTCACAAACTAAGATAATTTTAGTTTTGCCAAGGAAATTGTTGTAACCTACCTACATGGGTATATGGTATGCTGCGGAGTCCACTGCAATGACAGTGGTCGAGGAGCATATTTTTAACTCTTAATGTAAACAGCAAGTATCATACACTAGTAGTTAGAAATGGTATGCTTTGTGTCCGGGGTTTGGTATGAGAANTCACAAACTAAGATAATTTTAGTTTTGCCAAGGAAATTGTTGTAACCTACCTACATGGGTATATGGTATGCTGCGGAGTCCACTGCAATGACAGTGGTCGAGGAGCATATTTTTAACTCTTAATGTAAACAGCAAGTATCATACACTAGTAGTTAGAAATGGTATGCTTTGTGTCCGGGGTTTGGTATGAGAACATGGGACAAGCTCACCGCC
The DNA here is from genome assembly GCA_002778355.1 of Clitarchus hookeri. Taxonomy (NCBI): domain Eukaryota; kingdom Metazoa; phylum Arthropoda; class Insecta; order Phasmatodea; family Phasmatidae; genus Clitarchus; species Clitarchus hookeri. Next base: position 59,282 of record NQII01008662.1, on the reverse strand, counting down.
ATATTGGATGAAACTCACCTTTTGATTTTCATACATCGACGCTGGAAAGCGGAAATGTGGTAACTACACGATAGTTGCACAGATACACTCCAAAAACAATACCCTTCTTCTTGGATATCGGGTGAAAAATATTTCCTTCCTTTTGGGTTGTCGTAATCAGTTAAAAACCTATGCCAACAAAGTATAATTTNAATACCCTACTTCTTGGCTATCGGGTGAAAAATATTTCCTTCCTTTTGGGTTGTCGTAATCAGTTAAAAACCTATGCCAACAAAGTATAATTTTGTAATCCTATTTTCACGTAAATGAATTGTCTTTTCCCAATTTATTTATAAGAGTATCAATGTAAAACACAATTGCACAAAGGCGAAGCTGGGCCGGTTCGCTAGTATGAAATATATATGGAGTGCATTTCATAAACCATCTGCTTGGTAAAAATAACATGATCTACTTTCGANTTCGCTAGTATGAAATATATATGGAGTGCATTTCATAAACCATCTGCTTGGTAAAAATAACATGATCTACTTTCGATTTTTGTCCGTAAAACCAAATCGCTATGATGTAAATACTTATTAAAACGTTCAAATACTCATTTCATTGTATCCTTGTTTTATTCGCTGTACATTTTTTCTTTCCTTTTCTAGTGAAGGTTTTGCTCACGTAAGCAATAAACCTTAACTCGTTCTCGTATCTTATAGCGATATAGTCTACGATGGCAAACTAAAAACATTCGGCTGGAGAACAAATCGATTAGAAAAATCCGCTACAACTAAGCAAGCATAATGAGGGGAGGCATACTTAAGATTTTTNTACTTATTAAAACGTTCAAATACTCATTTCATTGTATCCTTGTTTTATTCGCTGTACATTTTTTGTTTCCTTTTCTTGTGAACGTTTTGCTCACGTAAGCAATAAACCTTAACTCGTTCTCGTATCTTATAGCGATATAGTCTACGATGGCAAACTAAAAACATTCGGCTGGAGAACAAATCGATTAGAAAAATCCGCTACAAATAATCAAGCATAATGAGGGGAGGCATACTTAAGATTTTTAGAAAGCTATTTTTAATCTTCTCTTCTCTTCTTTTATAACTTACCAAGGGGCACACACAACTCTACATAACTTTCTATAAACTTCGCAAAATTTTATGTGATGCCACAAAGATTACCATTATTAACATCGTTATGATCAGGAAAATAACTATATGAGCAATTTTGTCCATAATAAGCATTTGACCATTTGATAATATGTTCCACCGAAAATTTATCCCCTGTCACCCCCAACATGTCTTCTCAAGGTTAACCGTAAAACCTGCTTGTAGTCACTTTCCTTAAAGCAATCTATAAGGATTATATATTCTCCTCAAAGTATTAAAAAAAAATTTTTTTTACAAAAGGTTTTTACAAATTTTAAAGTGATATTCGTCAATAATCTTTTATAACATCCTTTATACAACTTGTCCTAAAAATGTACCCCAAATGGTATTCTGATCCATTCTGAATGACCCCTTTGGGTAGTAAACGCCGTATATTTCCTGCTCTCAGGGCGCTACACACTATGATGATAATCCGAAACACATCTCTATTTGCCTAAACACTCTTTTTTACTAGAAAATCTTATGAAAGATGAATTGAAGTAGTCGAGGAAATTAAACCTTCTGATCTGAAATCACTAATGATATTAATAAAATCCTGTAATTAGATAGGTGAATACTTATAAGATACATAACGCGCCAGTTCAAGGCTATTTCCACAATTTTGTAAGCCACTATCTCATACTCGCTCAACTTAATGTTAACAAATACGTCCCCAAGAGCCAGTGCCAGTTCATTAATTTTAATGTAATGACCAGACTGTAATTCTTACAAATTCCTTTAATTACTGCAAATAAATTCTACCCCATTCGGCAAACTTTCCCAAAACCATTTGTGAATCTAGATCAAAGCCAGTTTCGAAATATTTTTAACAATTTATTTTTTAATGAGTTTCAACCAAGCAGGTTATATAAAGTTAAAAATGTGGAGAGGCCTTGCTGCTGGGCTGCACGTCGTACCAGCTGAAGGCACTGAGTGTAACTTAATACACTTACTCAGTACAGGAAGAGGAGCTGACAAGGGAATAATGCACTGAAGTGCGCGAAAAACCTCTGAACTTATTACGCCGTTTCTCTAAAACCACTGATACAAACGATTATTTTGTTTTGTGGTGTGATGCACACGCTGTTGCAATCACTGAACAGTCATTTGTTAGAAATATCGTTAAAGAATAAAAAAAATATCTTTATCAAAAATTTGCTTATAATTAGGGAAAATTTGCAGTGTAAATTATAAAGTGCATAAATGTATTTTGTTTGAATATAAATATGTGGAATTAAAACGTATGAAATTTGGAGAAAGGAAATTAAATATTCGTGAAAATAGCCGCATTGTTGTAGGAGGCGTGATTTTTATGTAGCGGGCTCATACGATTTGAGGAGTTTGTGGCTGAAGTGAATTATCAGTGATCGAATTAATACAGTCATAAAACACGATATGTATTTACACTATTGCAATCAGTTAGCAAGGGTTCGATTATCTGCAGGGGTATGAAATTTAGTATCGCTCACGACATAGTATGGAACCTGTAGCTCTTGCTATAAAATCTGTGTGTAAAGGTAGGTTTAAATAGTTGCCGCGTTTTGAGTGGTTTTATGTTATGCAATGTACATTTTTTGTTATCGATTTATTTTCTACTCTGGGCCACTTATTAACTATACTATATACTATAATATCTTCATAATGGAAACCACTTGCGGTTGATATTGCACTGTCGCCTAAGTTGCCGCTGTCTTGCAGGGTTGGATATTGTCAACGTCGTCTGCGATAACTAGACAGTAGCCCTCATGATTACCGAACCACTTTACTGAAAAGTAAATGCATCAGCAATAAATGGCAGCAATTTACGAAATGTTCACAAATAGGGCAAGAAAATAAGGGTCAGTGGTTTGGAAAAATATAAATAAAAATTGTAGCATATGTTTAGAAATGAATCAGCAAGTGCACGCAACATTCCTGAGAGGAATTTAAATAGCTTCCAATTCGCGTGGAAACCGCGTAACACAGCCAGCTCTACTACGCTATGGTAAGTTACAGACATACTTTTGTTTTGAAAAAAAACTACATTTGGCAACAACCGTAATAGAACTAAAGACTACCACAAAATATAATATTGAAAGTAAAATGAACACCAGAATCAATTCATCAATAACGACAAAGAAAATCATGCAAAACTATATCAAACTATGGAAAATATTTGATTAAAAAAATAAACCACATTTTCTCTCATTAATTAATATAACACAAAAACTCAAAAAATATAAACAGGGTACACATAAAACCTCAAGGATATCGATAGAGATAAATAAATTATACTATTAAGAAAATACAACACCAGTGTCATAAATTTAACATTCTTGTCGTGAAATATGTTTTAACGACTGAATCACAACCGAGATACTTTTTTATATTTCCAAAGAATATCTATTTCTTAGTTATACCAAAAAAAGCGATAGGCGTAAAACATCTACCATTTCTCTAATTTAACAAATAAAAGGAAATATTGCAAAAACTCATTTAAACTACCCTCCACTTTGTGTCTTACGCGTACTTTAGTCCAGTCAGGACCGCTAAGAAACTCATGTTCTTGTAGAATAATAAAAATTCATCGACGGGGATAAAGTCATCAAGGCCATATTTCAAAAGAAGAACCCAAAATTGTACGGCCTGAGTTTGCTCTGCATAGTCTGATTTGCTCATCAACTCTACCATTACTCTTGAAAGTCTTAAAATGTCAGCTTTATCTGCATAAGCACGTTCAGTGATCAAACCAAAATCTGCAGGAACAAGTTTTCCGTCATCTCCTACAAGAATATTTCCAAGATGTATATCGTTGTGCCAGATCCCTCCCTGACGTAACTCTTGAATAGCAACCATAATTAGGCCATTACTTGCTTCACCATACTTACATTCATGAGGAAATTCTGATCATAAATTTTTTCACGTACTGTACCACACCTACAATAGTCTAAAACAAAATACATTTTTCCAAAACTGACAAACGCATAGATAAGCTGGTTATGAAACAGCATTCCCGACACTCTAAGGAGCGCTTCCAACTCCGCCTCAGTTCCTTCGCTATGCGCTTGTTCTTTCATAGCAAACAGCCAGTTGCAATCAAAACCGTCGAGCTTTCTCACCAAAGACACTTCCTCATACGATCGAGCTCCACGTTTGTGAGTATTTTCCAAACTATCCATGCTAATAGNTTTCTCACCAAAGACACTTCCTCATACGATCGAGCTCCACGTTTGTGAGTATTTTCCAAACTATCCATGCTAATAGTATCAGACCTGATACAAACATAAAGTATGCGATATTTATAACAAAAATTAAACTTACTATTGAACAGTTTCAATTTAATTCGATAATAGATATATTTACGACCAGTTTATCATAGTGGACATAGTTTATTCAACAACAAATTATTTATCTATAATATTTTAACAGACCTCGATATTTGCCTGACGTAAACAAACATGTACTTAACGCAAGAATTTTACTAATACGAGACAAAAATCTATTCTGTTTTACAAAATATGAAAAACTGAGAGTCGCTTTCAATCACCACTCTACTTGCAACTGGAGAGATTTTCGGAAATATTTTCTATAAATTGAGATAATCTCTTAATAGCTGTCTGTTTACATACATTAATAGTAATATTTTCACCCTTAAACTAATTTTTTTATACAAGTTCCACCCGCCTCTGTAATAAATGTTACAATTCAAACAATATTACTTCTATATTCATATATAAAATGCTGTTGTTATAGAGGTTATGATCCACGTTGTTCTAATTGAAGAACTCAAATGAGTACATTTATAAAAACCAATTTCATTAATTAAAAAAAACAGCAAATGTAAATTCTACTACAAGTCGACTTCCACGGCGGTAAAATAATTTTCATGTAATTTTGCCTTATTCTACAGGCTCCCATGGTTAATAGGAATATATATCTCATNTTATTCTACAGGCTCCCATGGTTAATAGGAATATATATCTCATAATTATTTCAGGTTATTTATTTACTTTTGTAATCATCCCTCTTACAAATCATTAAAATGCTTGACTAACCACTATAATTATACACATAATTATTTCAGGCTATTTATTTACTTTTGTAATGATTCCTCTTACAAATCATTAAAATGCTTGACTAACCACTATCTTTTATCGACGTCGTGTCTCACACGTAGACAATTTATTATAGATAATATGTTATATATTAAAAAATTCATAATTTTAATATAATTTTTATGTTAGTGACAGTTACAGCTCACGTTAAGATAGGGAATTACAAACAAGGAAGATATAATATATAATAATAATAACAGATATATTATTTATCCAGCCGGCCAGTCTGACGAGTCGGGCGGGCAGCTAGTTGAATTTCCATGTTCTACGGTATTGTTATTAATGAAATAAATCTATAGTTGCGTATTTATATTGTCTTAGAGGCCACGTTTATGTAACGACTTGACTCCTCGCCTCCTACAGAGGTGAACATGGTTTGATTCTCGGAGGGGACGATCCCGAATCTTCGCATTTGGAAATCGTGACGCAGGTCGGCGGGTTTCCTAGGGGATCTCTCATTCCATCCACCCTTTCATTCCGTCACTGCTCGATTCTTACTTCGCTTTACCTTCACTCCACTGCATTATCTTGATACGTATATCAGGTTAATTTCCCNTTCCGTCACTGCTAGATTCTTACTTCGCTTTACCTTCACTCCACTGCATTATCTTGATACGTATATCAGGTTAATTTTCTTAGAGTTTGCACAAAATATCATAGACAGTATCATTGTATGTAAGCGGTGTATTTACAGGAAATAGGATCGAATCATGGTGACGAATTTATAAGGCAAGCATGTTGCAAATAAGTGTGCTGTAATAAGTGAGGTAGTGGTTTTATGGAAGCTTTGACACTGGCCATTTTCCACTACACCGATAGTAATAATAACGAAAATAAATACTATTGATAAGAACATTCCCGAAAAACCAGTTATAACATTGATAATAATGATTCTTTTTTTGCATGTTTGTTTTAGGGAATAAGTGAAGGGGCACCATGATTTTAGTCATTTGAAAGTTATATTGTTACTTAAACTTCACAAAATAACAGAAAAGGTTTTTAAACGGGATGTTTAAAAATAAATGACTAAACAAACCAGAGTGGCTTATATGAGTACAATTGGAGCAATTGGCATATGCATTTTCCAGGAGTGGGAAAGCAAGTTTTCGCAGGCTCTTCTTGTAGTATTTACCAGCATGTGCAGAGTTCTACGCACCTGATAACACCGCTCAGTACCGCACGCCTGCTAACATGGATCGCATTAGTGTTACTCGGCTTGTTGTAGTGGATGGATAGGCTTCTTGGATTTGACGGATGTGGTTAAGGTGCAGGAAGGCGGAATTAGGAATTAGAAGAGGACTGGGCACACTCAGGTTAAAAGAGGCTGTGCTGAAGCGTATTTGGCAACAACCCGGGAACTATAACGGAGGTCATTGCTCACAAGATGAATGTTGATCACAAGGCTGTGTTAAACGTTTTAAATGAAAAATAAATCTACCTTCAAAGTCTAAACGGGTGCAAGCATTGCAGCCAATGGACTTTGACAAACGTGTAGAGTTTTGCAAATGGATTATTCAGCGGTGTGCTGAAGATGACAAGTTCCAACCATGGTACATCTTCGTAGAGGAAGGCTTCAACAGACGGAACAGGCACGCATGGTCCAACGAAAACGAAAACGAAAACCCACAGACCACCCACGGCGATCCCATCAATAGAGCATCTCTGTTAATGTGTGGGCTGGTGTTGTTTGTGACAGAGCCATTGGTCCGCATTTCTTCCCACCTCATCAAAGTGAAGCTTCTTATTTTCAGTTTTTGTAGGTCTTGTTACCGTAATTGTTGGAGGTTGTTCTTTTCGATGCTCGTGAGGCGATGTGGTTTCATCTATACAGGGCCGCGCCTCATTTCTCCATTGCGGTTCGCCGGCACCTCGACGTGCACTTGCCGAACCGCAGGATAGGTAGGGGAGGCCCTGTACTTTGGCCACCACGCTCACCTGCCATCACATAACCTTATTTATGATCATGGGGTCACATCAAGTCGATGATATATGCCACACTATATAGCACGGCGAATGGGTTCATTATGCGGATACGGAAACAGATGACACTATCAATTTCACGCTATATACCCTTGCACACTTGCGTCGCAACATACTTTAGCGCAGTCCTGACTGTGTGGCAAACGGGGACAAACACTTTGAAAAGACACAGTGAGCCCATTGCCTTCTTCCCGAAGTTGTATATTAATTCCCATTTTAAAGGATTGCCGGTTTCCGAGTTATCTACTATATAAAAATAAGTCGGGTTTTCCTTCCTGACGCTATAACTCCAGAACGCACGAACCGATTTCCACGGTTTTGCATTCGTTGGAAAGGTCTCGGGCTCCGTGAGGTTTATAGCAAAGAAAATTCAGGAAA
>NQII01008662.1:30522-45957 GCA_002778355.1 Clitarchus hookeri | reverse complement strand
CTTTTCTGTTAAAATTTTTCCTGAATTTTCTTTGCTATAAACCTCACGGAGCCCGAGACCTTTCCAACGACAACGAATACAAAACCGTGGAAATCGGTTCGTGCATTGTATCAGAGATTGCGCTGTATGTAAAAAAAGATTTTCCCGCTTTTCTGTTAAAAGTTTTCCTGAATTTTCTTTGCTATAAACCTCACGGAGCCCGAGACCTTTCCAACGAATGCAAAACCGTGGAAATCGGTTCGTGCGTTCTGGAGTTATAGCGTCAGGAAGGAAAACCCGACTTATTTTTATATAGTAGATTAATAGACTACGTTTACATCTCACAGAAAAGAAGGCCAAACGTATAGGTGCGAGAGCTAATGAAATAATTTTTAAATAAGTGCATTTCAAACATATTTTCATATTTGGTAACTCTGCATGCTAAGAAAGACTTACCCTGCTAGCAATATCTTAGAAATGTTACGTAGTTAATATAACATAAACTTTCTTTCTGTAGTGTGTGTAACACCGGAAGGAACATATTTCAGAAGTTAGAGATAACAATCTGTCTTTAAGTAACACAATTAAAAATACAATTTGCGGTTTCTAGCAAATGTGGGGTGAAGATTTCTTGACGTTAATTGTGGTTTGTGTGTAAGGAAATGCTAAAATTCTACTAGAAACACTGCATATGGTTTATGGTGACAATATGTATAATATATCTGCCATTTCTCTAATTAAACAAATAAAAGAAAATATAGCAAAAAATAATTTAAACTACCCTCCACCTTGTGAACTCAGAGAAAGGCCCATCAGATTGTCTTACGCGTACTTTAGTCCAGTCAGTACCTCTAAGATACTCATGTTCTTGTAAAATAATTAAAAATTAATCGACTGGGATAAAGTCATTAAGGCCATATTTCAAAAAAGAAGACCCCAAAGTTTTACTGCTCGAGTGAGGTCTGCATAGTCTAATTTGCTCATCAACTCTACGATTACTCTTGGAAAGCTTAAAATGTCAGTTTTATCTGCAGAAGCAGTTTCAGTGGCCAAACCAAAATCTGCGATAACAAGATGTCCGTCATCTCCTACAAGAATATTTCCAAGATGTATATCGTTGTGCGAGATCCCTCCCTGACGTAACTCTTGAATAGCAACCATTAATTCAGCCATTACTTGCTTCACCATACTTACATTCATGAGGAATTTCTGATCATAAATTCTTTCACGTACTGTACCACACCTNTGCTTCACCATACTTACATTCATGAGGAATTTCTGATCATAAATTCTTTCACGTACTGTACCACACCTGCAATAGTCTAAAACACAATACATTTTTCCAAAACTGACAAACGCATATATAAACTGGTCCTGAAACAGCATTCCCGTCACTCTAAGGAGCGCTTGCAACTCCGCCTCAGTTCCTTCGCTATGCGCTTGTTCTTTCATAGCAAACAGCCAGTTGCAATCAAAACCGTCGAGCTATCTCACCAAAGACACTTCCTCATACGATCGAGCTCCACGTTTGTGAGTATTTTCCAAACTATCCATGCTAATAGCATCAGACCTGATACAAACATAAAGTATGCAATATTAATAACAAAAAGTAAACTTGCTATTGAACAGTTTCAATTTAATTCGATATTAGGTATATTTACGACCAGTTTATCATAGTGGACATAGTTTATTCAACAATAAATTATTTATCTATAATATTTTAACAGACCTCGATATTTTCCTGACGTAAACAAACATGTACTTAACGCAAGAATTTGACTAATACGAGACAAAAATCTATTCAGTTTTACAAAATATGAAAAACTGAGAGTCGCTTTCAATCACCACTCTACTCGCAACTGGAGAGATTTTCGGAAATATTTTCTATAAATTGAGATAATCTCTTAATAGCTGTCTGTATACATACATTAATAGTAATATTTTCACCCTTAAAAAATTTTTTTATACAAGTTCCACCCGCCTCTGTAATAAATGTTACAATTCAAACAATATTACTTCTATATTCATATATAAAATGCTGTTGTTATAGAGGTTATGTTCCAGATTGTCCTAATTGAAGAACTCAAATGCGTACATTTATAAAACCAATTTCAGTAATTAGAAAAAAAAAACAAATGCCAATTCTACTACAATTCGACTACCATGGCGGTAAAAAAATTTTCATATAATTTTTCCATGTTCTACAGGCTCCCATGGTTAATAGGGATAGATATCTCATCCCTCTTTCAAATCATTAAAATNACTTCTATATTCATATATAAAATGCTGTTGTTATAGAGGTTATGATCCACGTTGTTCTAATTGAAGAACTCAAATGCATACATTTATAAAAACCAATTTCAGTAATTAGAAAAAAAAAAAACAAATGCCAATTCTACTACAATTCGACTACCATGGCGGTAAAAAAATTCTCAAGTAATTTTTCCATGTTCTACAGGCTCCCATGGTTAATAGGGATAGATATCTCATCCCTCTTTCAAATCATTAAAATGCTTGAATAACAACACGCTTTTATCGACGTCGTGTCTCACACGTAGACAATTTATTATAGGTAATAAGTTACATATTAAAAAATTCATAATTTTAATATAATTTTTATGTTAGTGACAGTTACAGCTGACGTTATGATAGGGAATTACATACAAGGAAGATATTTTATAAAAATAATAACAGATATATTATTTATCCAGCTNTTTATTATAGGTAATATGTTATATATTAAAAAATTCATAATTTTAATATAATTTTTATGTTAGTGACAGTTACAGCTCACGTTAAGATAGGGAATTACAAACAAGGAAGATATAATATATAATAATAATAACAGATATATTATTTATCCTGCCGGCCATTCTGACGAGTCCGGCGGGCAGCTAGTTCAATTTCCATGTTCTACGGTATTTCTATTAATGATTTTAATTTATAGTTGCGTATTTATATTGTCTTAGAGGCCACATTGGTGTAATGACTTGACTCCTCGCCTCCTACATAGGTGAACAGGGTTTGATTCTCGGAGGGGACGATCCCGAATTTTCGCATTTGGAAATCGTGCTGCCGGTCGGCGAGTTTCCTGGGGGATCTCTCATTCCATCCACCCTTTCATTCCGTCGCTGCTCCATACTCGCATCGCTTCACCTTCCTTGGCTCTCATGANCTCTCATTCCATCCACCCTTTCATTCCGTCGCTGCTCCATACTCACATCGCTTCACCTTCCTCCACTCTCATGGCCTCGACTTCACTCCACTACATTATCTTGATACGTATATCAGGTTAATTTCCCTAGAGTTTGCACAAAATATGATGGGTAGTATCATTGAATCTAAGCGGTGTATTTACAGTAAATAGGATCGAATAATGGTGACGAATTTATAAGGCAAGCATGTTGCAAAAACTGTGCTGTAATAAGTAAGGTAGTGGTTTTATGTAAGTTTCGATACTGGCCATTATCCACTACAGCAATAATAGTAAGGAAAATAAATACTATTGATCAGAACATTGCCTAACAACTAGTTATAACATTGATAAGAGATGATTAAATTTTAGCTCGTTTGTTTTCGGGAATCAGAGAAGGGGCACCATGGTTTTAGTCATTTGAAATTTATATTGTGACTTAGCCTTCACAAAAACACAGAAAAGATTTTTAAACTTGGTGTTTCCAAATAAATGATTATAAACACCAGAGTGGCTTATATGAGTACAATTGGAGCAATTGGCATATGAATTTTTCCAGGATTGGGCAAGCAAGTTTTCGCAGTCTCTTCTTGTAGTATTTACCAGCATGTGCCGAGTTCCACGCGCCTGATAACACCGCTCAGTACCGCACGGCTAATATGANAGTCTCTTCTTGTAGTATTTACCAGCATGTGCCGAGTTCCACGCGCCTGATAACACCGCTCAGTACCGCACGGCTAACATGANGTGCCGAGTTCCACGCGCCTGATAACACCGCTCAGTACCGCACGGCTAATATGAATTGCAGTAGTGTGACCTAAATAAATATCAATGAAATGGACAAATTGTTTAAATGGATTTAATTTGTCCTTACCGGAAATTAAAATTAATGGTTTTAATGATTTCAGGAAGTCAACTTCCGTCATTGAAAGCACGGTGAGCGATACAAAGAAGTGGTGAACTTCGTAGGCGCTCGTCTCACCCAAAATACAGACTTCAGACATCGGTGTTGTTGCCTGTGAAACGTGGCAAAATAAAAATTATCTTAGTATCTCGTACACAATTAGAGTTGGACATGGCCCAGGAAATTATCTAACATAGTGGCTTGTCTCAAATTATGGAATAAATATTCAATATAAAATGTCATTATTATAATTGTTTATTGTAAAACACTAAATAGTTTTTTTTCCTTTTTAATGACTGCTAATTTATATGTGAAATATAAAATATTGATTAGTTTTTATCTTCTATAAGTAAAAAAAGTATTGATTCAACTTGGAAATGGTTTCAATATATTGTGGTAACTTAATACCTAAATTAATTACACCTTTTTGAAAAACATAGAGCTATTTTTGGTTTGTTTCCATTTTTGTCGTTTTAATAAAAATATTTCAAATACAATTAAGTTGGTAGATTATTTTTTAAAAAAATTACTTGATTTGGCATATTAAATGAATGTGTAAGTTTCTGAATATTATATAAGGTTATAACTACTGATAAAAGTACTAACGTGTTACTTAAATTTTATCAAATTTTTATTGTTATCTAGAACTGGAAGGCGTCATTTTCTCAAAACCACCGGTTTAATGTATTGAACCTTTGTGCTACATGTTTAAAGAGAAGTATAATGGTTTTATGGTTAAATATGATGTTCCACTTAGAAACTTTAAAATAATTGACAATTTAAATGTAGAAGAAGGAAGGTTGTGTTTGCCTGGCGCTCTCTGGTTGGTTTAAATAATTACGGGCATATTTACTCAAATAATGTACTGAAAATTATTATAAGGTAAAACTGAAATAAGTGGTAAAGTGTAATTTTTACATATTGAATAAATAAAANAATGTACTGAAAATTATTATAAGGTAAAACTGAAATAAGTGGTAAAGTGTAATTTTTACATATTGAATAAATAAAACCAAATAAAAAATGGTATTAATAATTAAATTTTGTTGTATTTTCAATAATTATGCATAAGGAAATATGAAGCTTGTTTTTTTTTGTGTGCGACAGTTTCAATTGTATAGTGTTTCTTTCCGTACATAAATCTGAAAATAATACGTAAGACAAGACGATTTTTACCCCAAGACTTTCTAAGGAATTTGGAATAAGCCTCCTTTTCTCCCAGCATGACAGACTGCAAAAAAACCACTATTGGAATAGTGGTAAATTTCAATAACGAAATAATTACTGAGTATCCTGTTTAGGTTAAAGGGCTAAGATTAGAATTTTATTAATTTGTTTGTTTATTTTATTTCATGTAATGTATTTTATTCATTAACTTCTTCTCACATAGCTCATTAGTATCGTGCCAATTTCTAAAAAAATTACTCGTTTAAATACGTGTAACAATGTTTTGTTCCAGCACAGTGTGGATGAGAGGGAAATTATGTTTGTGTGTGTTGTTATACACTGCTTTGTCATTGGACTTTGGTGAGAATGAATAACCGCCGACGTCAAGGTGATTCATGGGACGAGGGAATGCGATTGGTCAGCTTCTTTGGTTGGTTGGTGATTGTCATAAAACAAATAACATTTATGAGTTAATGCAACTACTTATTCATAAATGGAAGGAAATTCCTTTTAGGGAATTTCACCACTTAGTTATGTTCTGGGAGTTAAGGGTTTTATTAATTCTTTCCCGGATTTAAATAACAGAAAATCCCATTTTCTTCTAATATCGTTTAACTAAATTTAAAATTCTTTTTATAATTAATTCTATAAAGGACATTTTAAAAGTATTTCTGTCTACTTTAATGAGTAAAACCGAAACACACGCATCACTTTCCATCCTGTAAGGCGCCGGCATTACGATACTAAAAAGCGCATATGACACACAAGTAACGTCTAGACATTTTCAGTTACATGTTGGCATGCGCTAACGCCATGTTCAAGTTTCTGTATCCTCTTTGTTATACACGGGTAGAATAATGCGTTGCGTTTGTGTCTAAATACAATACTTCAAATTTTTTATATATCTTCCTTAAAATTTCATTAAATTAACCCTTTTTTTGTGGCATATTATAATAATAATTTCGTAATTATATGTGTATTTCTCTACAAGTTTGTTGTACTACGATTCATTTCAAGCACGCTCCACCTGGTGCCATCTTATATTTCTACATCTCTCCACTACCGGAGTCAGAAATGACCCTGGAGCCTTTATTATGTGAGCGCCCTAGAAAGGTGACGTTATTTGTTTTGTGCTGAAATCCATGAAAATTTGCAGAAAAAATTAAACGAGCAGAATCAGTTTGAAAATTACACGATTGGGGGAAATTCCACATCAGACTCCTCAGGGGGCTAGTATATGCCTTTCTTTGGCATAACGAATAATGCTGACTTTGAGGCGTCTTTAAAACGCATCATATGAAAGCATCAGGAAGTTTTTGGGACACCGAGCAGGGGAGAAGAATTGTAATGATAAAATACCGGGACGGTGGGAACTCGCCAAAACGGAATGCGGAATACAATTATATGGCAAAATGTCAGGCGAAAATACCTTTAAGTGAAATTGCATTAGATGGATAGTATCTGAGTCAAACGACTTAAGATGTGTTATAATAACTTTAATGCTATTAAACACACACGCAAACACACACTCACTTTACAAACCATTACAAGCATTTACAATAGGTATTCACAGTTCGCTCCGCGCATTGCTATTCATTTTTCGACGACGGTAATGTATGTATGTGCCCTGCACACAGCTTAGCATGGGGACCTCGATCGTGGTGGTAGCAGCATGTAGCCGCGCGATAATGTCCTCATACGACTGGAGCGGGTTGTCTGGTTGATACACCAGAGACTTCTGGTGAGGTCACAAAGATAAGTCCAGTGGAGAGAGGTCTGGTGACCGCGGTGGCCATGCCATATGTCTCCCACGGCCAATACACTTGCCATGCCACGGCTGTTTGCCAAAACTAGGCCCAATTGCTTTCCTTATCCCACACACAGCCTCGTTACCTACGCCACAGCGATCCCGCACCATAACTCTCGCCCACAAAAACACACACTTGGTCCTACTTGTTCCAGACATGTCATGACGGTTCCCTCAGAAACGAAGCTTCAAATATAATTCCACCTTAGCATTTTTCGCCTTACATTTGTCCACAGAATTGTATGCCACATTCCGTATTCATGAGTTACCGCCAATCCGGTATGTATTGGTAAACACTTGTGTTTTATTCCTGGTAGACAATTGAGATTATCTTGCTCATATCGTATGTGCGTCATTTACATTATTTGGTTCTGCTTTAGGCAAATCCTTGTCCCTAGCTGCAGCATACTTGCCCCGATCAGCCAGATGGCTACCACAAATAATAATTGCTCTCCAAATGAAGGCGGTTTTTATAGTGTCCTCTTCCCTGGTCGAAGATGCTTCTCCGAATTACGTGATGCGCCGAGCAAAAATTATTATTATAAAATATTTTCTCATCATCCCAAGTCGTTGACTCATCCGGTAGAGGAAAGAAGAAACTCAGACGCCAGCCAGATCGACGGTATCTTCTGTATCAGAGAGGTCGAAGGTATCTCGGACCTGCTAATCTGTTTTGTGTGTCATCTATCCTAGGTGTTGGACAATAATCTTTCTTGGTAAAATTATCAATTGGTAAGTAACCCATACAAAATGTCATGGCGCTATCTTTATTTTAACAGGCACAATGGGAGAAAAACATGGAATGACTAATGTCTCTATGAAATCTAACTTCTTTGGCACTTTCAGAATTCCATCAACCATCTCATGCGAAGCTGGCAATAGTCGCAATGGTGGTTGATTTACTGTGCCTGGCAACTACTGTAACAATTTTACGGCATTCAACATTAGTTCTGCTAAGTCATTTGGCTCACTGAAGAAAGCACCTGTAATTCTATGTAGTAATTCTCAGACAACTTTCTATTGCCACCAGTCGAGGTTTCCTCATGATCATGTTGGCAGTAACTTCAGATAATTTGTTAGAGGACATTCGGTATTTCCATATGTTGTACACATGCCCAACAAAATCCCTTGAGCATCCGCTTGGTGCTTTCGTCCCCGTCTTCGTCGTCTTGGATGTCGGGGCACTGATGCATTTCTTGCTGACTCCACCTCAAGTTCTCGCGCTAGGGCATGCTGCATGGTGTGAAGCGCAGTCAGACGTCAGTTGCCACTCCGTGGTATCGTCGGTAGCATCGACGAAGAATCAAACTGCGTAGAAATTGCGTATCTACTAGTGGCAGTCCTCCTGAGACAGATGGGACAGCCGCACGATATCCTGCTACACCTCCTGCAGTGGNGATATCCTGCTACACCTTCTGCAGTGGTTACACTGTCACTTGGTGCGGATTCGCATTTGGGTATGGTGGGCATTTCGCACATATCGGTATCCGAACCGCAGCTCCATGGATGACACCAGTATAAAGTATTCCNGCATCGACGAAGAATCAAACTGCGTAGAAATTGCGTATCTACTAGTGGCAGTCCTCCTGAGACAGATGGGACAGCCGCACGATATCCTGCTACACCTCCTGCAGTGGATACACTGTTCGCTTGGAGCGGATTCGAATTTTGGTATGGTGGGCATTTCGCACATATCGGTATCCGAAGCGCAGCTCCATGGATGACACCAGTATAAAGTATTCCTGTCGTTGTAGTTCTGGCAGAAACTGCAGTATGCTCAGTTAAGACCCTCTCAGTACATCTGCCAGATAGTATACTTGCTGCTAGTTGGTCCAGTCATTCAGGGCGGCAACTTTTTTGAAATGCTGCCAGTATTCGCGCACGAGTGTCTGNGTATACTTGCTGCTAGTTGGTCCAGTCATTCAGGGCGGCAACTTTTTTGAAATGCTGCCAGTATTCGTGCAAGAGTGTCTGACCATCAAAGGGGGAAGCCTTAGTTTGGATGCCTTTTCCCACCCCTGGTTAAGGCGTATAGCCACTCAGCAAAGCTGCTATGTCTCACCTGTGACGGCCGTATTACGGTAGCCTCTTAGTTTTTCTCTTTGCCCGCAACCATATTCACGATGTTGGTCAATCTCAGCTCCTCCTCAGCTGCTTAATGTCTTATTCCCTGCTGCTGTAGGAATTGGTACGTTCATTTAGGCTGTGTTTGCTTCTTGTTTTATTTCTGGCTAGGCACTGTCTGCTCTCTCATTAATACTTTCATTATCCTTCTCAATGCAATGTATTTAATTTTTCAATTATCCTTTAACACCTTCTATATTTCTATCCACATGGCCTATTTACTAACCACATTTCATGTTAACATTGTCAATTTTTCTATCCACAAAAATTCACAAATATCTTAATAATTCATGGACCAATAAATACAACTTCTATTATATTTACAAAATTATCCTACCAGTAAGGTTTCTGCTGTGTTCTTGATAACAATTACATTTTTAAACTTAAAATGCCTCCTTCTCACTTCTGTCACCAGTGTCACAATTTCTGAAATTCACTTGGTTTAGCCTTGTTCTTGAAACAATGGAGGTTTTAATTAAATAAGAATGTTTCTACATTTTTCTAATGTTTTTACAAACACTACAAGGATCAAAATATTCTCAACTTACATGTACTCACGAGACTGCTATAAAAGAGCCGATGCGATATATTGGAAATGGTGTAAAATATTATGTCACTGCTACTAATATGCGTTTCTATCACGTGTCAAAATACTGCTTATGTAACTGAGGAAGATAATATACATATTTATTATGTAAATTTATGATAAGAATGGTATTCTCTAGAAACTACCAAAGAAAATTTTACCTTAATAAATAAAAAAATATTTTGAGCAAATATAGAAGTATATTTCACAACTAAATTTTCTATTAATATAAGTAACAATTTCAAAATATTTTTTTAACACTGAATGTAAATTTTTTTTGTAGTATAATTTGGAATTGTTTGGGTAAGGGCGAGAAGTAAATGATGATTCGAATCCGGTGTAGCTGCAGCCGGCCGGTTAAGGCGAGCTGCAGCTTGTCAATGCAGGTTTAACCAGCCGGTTAAGGCGAGAAGTCAAAGTCGGGAATTGCAGCAGCCGGCAGGTTAAGGCAAGCTGCTGCGTCATGGTTGGGTTGAGTCGTGTGGTCGGGCGGCTAAGCCAAGCCATCGCTGTCGGCGATCTGTAACAGAATTATTTCACACATATTATATATATATAATTTGAAATTGTCATTAAGAATTAAACTGAGCTGTTTTTATTTAAACTCATTTCATTCTCGATTTNTTTGGAATTGTGTGGGTAAGGGCGTGAAGTAAATGATGATTCGAATCCGGTGTAGCTGCAGCCGGCCGGTTAAGGCCAGCTGCAGCTAGTCAATGCAGGTTTAACCAGCCGGTTAAGGCGAGAAGTCAAAATCGGGAATTGCAGCAGCCGGCCGGTTAAGGCCAGCTGCTGCGTCACGGTAGGGTTGAGTCATGTNTGCAGCAGCCGGCCGGTTAAGGCCAGCTGCTGCGTCACGGTAGGGTTGAGTCATGTTGCCGGGCGGCTAAGCCAAGCCATCGCTGTCGGCGATCTGTAACAGAATTATTTCAGTCATATTATATATATATAATTTGAAATTGTCATTAAGAATTAAACTGAGCTGTTTTTATTTAAACTCACTTCATTCTCGATTTTGAAAAGAATCATTGAAAATATCACAGCGCCTATCTAATCACGAATGAGAGACCGGTGTTCTTGTTTATATTAACAAATATCAAAAAGAAAATTCGTGTATTAAGAGCGATGTTGCAGGTTTTTTTGTTAGTTCCGACAGTCAAACTCCTGAAAGATTTCATATATATATATATNAGAGCGATGTTGCAGGTTTTTTTGTTAGTTCCGACAGTCAAACTCCTGAAAGATTTCATATATATATATATTTTTTTTAATCCGTTTGTGGTTCTTGTGGCTGGTTAAAGATATTCAGTTTTTTGAAGATTTATATGTAATCTAACCCAACACACTATCATGAATCAAAGGACACCTAACAATCTACACCCGTCAGTTAATTAATACTTAAGCAATTTATTTATTAATGGATATAATTCTGTAGCCGACACTACAATTTGTCTAATTTGATGTGCTGATATGTGCAGGACTCGGGGGGAGAAATTAATAACTTAGCTATCAAACTGAAAATGTAATAAATGAAATATTTAATGGTTCAAAGGACTGAAATACAAAAATTCCCGAGAAGTATTTGTACAGCAGACAAAATATTATCTCATTGCAGTAAAATATGAAATTATTGTTTAGTTCTAAAAAGTTTTCAAAAAGTGAACTTTGGATGTTACATTATATTTCATGTTAGTAAATCTTTTAGGTGTCTATTAATTATTTACCCATTCATTTTCCATTATGCTTGTGTCTACAACAGTGAATAAAATCATTAGATGGTATAAGTTATTAAGGAAATGTAATAACGGAATTTGTTTATATTATATTCCGCAAATTGCAGTGCTTCAACGAAGTTGAAAATTAAGTTGATAAATATTGCTGCAAATATAAAAGTAACGCACAAGATGGCTACTTGGAAATTCTTTTTTATATCTATGACATCAAAAGTTAGAAGCTTTGCAAATATTATAATAACAAAATACTATTAATAATTTAATTACAATTACATTACAAAAATATTTTAAATGTTTGAGCTACTCCTAACTATTTGTCACTTCACGGAGTTAAACTGAAGCGTTTACAAAAGGGTAAGTATCAGTAGTAGGGTAACGTGGGGTAAGAGTCAGCAAGGGGTAAGTGTCCTTCTACGTCGTAGTTCTCGCAGTCGCCGTTGGATGGCGTCAGCATTCATATAATTATTAAAGAAATGCTTGTCACACACTGGACAGGGCTGTTTGCCCACTGCCGCTATTAATGGGAGTGCGGTCTCAACTAACGTTTTGGAGCGACGTTTGTTAAATTTTTTTGTGATAAAGAGGTGCTTGCAGAAGTGCAACGAATTAATGTTGTATAATAGTTCGTACATTTGGTAACATATACGTTTTTTGCNATTTGGTAAATTATGTTTTTAAGTTTTGCGGCGAGTTTCCTGGGGCAAGAGTCTGCACAAACGATTATGCTGACTCTTTTCCCACAATACCAAAAATTGTTAAAACTTTTTAAACATTGTTTTTGTATTTTCCGAGCTTATACATTTTATTGTTTGGCAAAAATAAAAATTATATACATGTCATATTATAAGGAAAATTGAATACAGTGGTTTACAAAAGGAAACAAATGTTTTGGTTAAATCTAAATTATCAATCTAGAAGTAGTCTGTTGACATCAGCTTTTTACAACAAAAGTAATTAAACAGTAACATCATGCTTACATATTTAAGTGAAATAGTTCACCAAATAGAAAGCGTTTTATGCAAATGAATGAAGTAAATGTATGTCAAAACAATCTGGTAGATGCAAAATGCAANGCTTTTTACAACAAAAGTAATTAAACAGTAATATCATGCTTACATATTTAAGTGAAATAGTACACCAAATAGAAAGCGTTTTATGCAAATGAATGAAGTAAATGTATGTCAAAACAATCTGGTAGATGCAAAATGCAACTTAAGACTGTAAATTTTTTTTCGACTTGCTTATCAAAAGGTAGCTACAATTTGAATTGCAGTCAAAGGTTTTCATTTATGTAGCATACGTAAAATATATCCTGACATTTTTTCTGAAGATGACTGTCTTCCATATGCAATTACTGGTAGGCATCTCACAATTAAAAATGACATTAAATCGCCTCCTGTGTGTGAAAGAACTAATAATATGAGTGCAGAAGTACAGCTTGC
Organism: Clitarchus hookeri; assembly: GCA_002778355.1. NCBI lineage: Eukaryota > Metazoa > Arthropoda > Insecta > Phasmatodea > Phasmatidae > Clitarchus > Clitarchus hookeri. Next base: position 33,022 of record NQII01008662.1, on the reverse strand, counting down.
TTCTGCTTCACAGCACATGTCAAATTTTGAGTATTCCACTGTCACTAACGTACCGGTTAGGCGTACTGAAAGTGACAATGAAAATGTTTGTAAAGAGTTTGCTACCGGTAACTCTACTGAAGTCACCACCAGTGATGGTCTTAGGAATGTGCCCACTCCAGTAAAGTGATGTGTCTCGCAAGAAATAACCAGGCCCTTCCCAAAAGCCAGTCATCCACAAAAAAGGCGAAGAAAACCAAAATGTTCTCAAATACTCACATCGTGGCCATTTGCTAAAATGCTGTCATCACAAAGTGAGAACTACAAATTTGCATTTGGCCTATCTCAGGTTGAAGTTTAGAGGAATGTTAGCTACTAAAATGAAGATTCATAACACTTACTTCAGCGGCTCTACAAAACGAATAGCCACTTTAAAAGTACATATTTAATAGCGGAAGACGAACACATTTCCGGTAATCTCGGTTCGAAAATAGACAAACCCAAAAAACTTAGTCTAACCATTTCAGAAGGGTTTTATTAGAATATCTCAATACCATCCATCCCAAATGAAGAAATATCTATATATGCTACAGCTCTCTATACAAAAAATATTTGCTGTTTAAAACATTTTAAAAAAATTATTTCTAATTTATGATCATCATATTATTAAACTATTAAAGTCCCAAAATTGGTGTTTTTTTACTATCATAATATGCATACTCCCCCAGATTATACGAATATTAATCTATACTCTTTTATATACCAGTTTCGAAACAAAAACCACTATGTAGTTCGTCTTCTGCAGCGCCCGACTGACAAAAAACAGATTTAGAAAATATAACTTTCTTTACAATTCGTGGACATTGTAACCTCTCATGCCAACGATGTTTCTGTACTACCAGAAACCTTTGGAATTCTATTAGAGAAATTATGTCTGCAAGAAGTTTCTTCAGATACTGCTTCCCAAAACCCCGAGTTTATCAATGAAATAAGTTACCAAATCCGACATTCTGAATTTATAAATGCGAAGGAAAGCTTCTACAAAAGAGTGTGCATTACTGAGTAAACACTTTCGTGACGTGTGTATAAGTACGGTTATGTTACTGTTGGGATAAACAGATTAATAAATTGTATGTAGTTACAATGCAAAGTTACACGGTCATTTGTAGACATATGAAAGAGCGATTTAATTATGAGATTCATTGATGTCCTTCAGAATGGGCAAACATGTTTGTGAAAACTTCATGATCCCAACAGGAATACCACCTTTGATCCTGCTGATGATATTATTTTAATGGTTCTAACTGATGGAGTAGATAAGGAAGAAGATTTTCGCAAATGATTTTTATTATTCCCTATCCTTAGATTTCATTCAATAAAGAATTAATTATTTTATGTAATTTTTTAGAGGGTAACTATATAATGAAAGTTGTTAATAAATAGTAGCTTTTTTGAGTAATATAAATTTCAGGATATCAATTATAATTTTTAATCAGTTATTTAATAAATATCATTTAAACTATTTAAAAAATGCAGAAAAAGTGATAAGTAAAATACAAATTTTAACATTTTTAATTGATACATACCTATTGATGGGGTTGTACCATATGCGTCTTAATATGTGAGTTTGAATAGGCTGTAATTATTCCATGCCTAATTTCTATTATTTTGTCGATGACGAGTAAACTGCGCACCTGTAAATATAATATATCCTCTTATAAGATCATTTTTTCATGTTCACGGTTAATAGTTGTCTTTAAATAAAAATAGCACAATATTTTGAAAGAACAAATTGCTAGAAACTTTTGGCGTGTTCCTAATTTTGTGTAACTGAATACGTTTAGCAAATGTAAAATCTTTGAAAATGTCTTTTTTTTGTTGGCGTGAATGTTGCTGATTATCGCAGATTAAATTGTACTCGTAGTTATCAACACTTCAATATGTAATGTTCATTTATTTCAGAATGTCAAATACTAGCATACAAATATTTATTTTCATTACAATATCGTAAGACCACAGCCTTTGTCCATCTAAAATGATACTTTACCTCAACTAACATTCCACAAATGATGGTTGGCAAGCTTATAACGGACTGCCTGCTGTTTACAATATACAGTGGAAGGATCACTGCTACTGTAACTGTTGGCGCCTCAACAATATGATGACACATTGGAGGTTCTTCATGTATCTGCAGGACAAACACTTGTGTAACACCAGCAGCACAACGCACAATGCTCAGCAAGAGCACTTGGTCACTTACACAACTGCTACTNGACACATTGGAGGTTCTTCATGTATCTGCAGGACAAACACTTGTGTAACACCAGCAGCACAACGCACAATGCTCAGCAAGAGCACTTGGTCACTTACACAACTGCTACTGTATTTACCGTTGTGAGAGTTTAATAAACGTACATGCGTATGAATCTATCCTTTACAAGTTAAAAATCAAATGAATTTGCACACATGAAATGCTTCAAATAAAAACTTATTATAAATATTTAAATGAATTGTTAATAAT
>NQII01008662.1:0-30495 GCA_002778355.1 Clitarchus hookeri | reverse complement strand
TGTCCCACCAACCCCCTAATAAATTTTAAAACTGAAAACCAAATTTAACCAAGCTCGGTTCACAAATTATTGTATTTAAAATTATTAAACTTTTGCAGTTTTCAATCACGGTGTGAACGTATCTTTAAAATGGCGGCAATTTTTACATGTAGACTACTATTTTGTATCTTGGGAAACAATTATTCGGTTTAAACCAAATTTGCGCCATTGATAGTGCATTACATAAACGTTACTTTAAGAAAGAGATAATGTTATTAATCCGCCATTTTGGAATATAGCACAATTAAAAATAATTGAAGCTCTTCCATTATAACTCTGGAACCATTCGACGATTCTACCCTAATTTCGTACGTTGAGAGTAAGTGATGAAAGCATCGAAAAAATAAACCTATATTATTTTTTCGCCATTTTATAAGATCGTGCAAATTAAAAAATATTGAGCCTTTACGTTATATATCTCGGAAACCATTATACAGATTTAAAACAAATTTCGTCCATTGGCATTGCATTATGTGAACAATAGATTAAGAAACCGATAGTAGTATTAATGGCCATTTTGTATTAGAATGCAAATTAAAAAAATTAAACTTTTCCTTTATATCTCAGGAAACCATTTAGCGTATTTTTAAAAAAATTCCTAAGTTGACAGCTCTTATGTTTTACCTCGGGAACCAAATATCCAATTTTAACCAAATTGTGTACATTGGCAGTACATGTTTACTGCCATCATTGGATGGTGATAACGGCAATTTTTTAAGTTAGTACAACATAAAGCAAAGTTTTTATGTTATGTCTTGGTAAATACACAATCAATTCCTGTCTAATTGGGCATATAAGTAAAATACTATTGTAAGACATGTTCTTTTAAGGAATGTTATTTTTTTGAAGCACTTATTGTAAAATTGTGGCTATACAGATATTTTAGGTTTCCTTTCAATATTGCCCATAGCGCTTTTCCAATTTCTACACAAACCTGCTATACTGCAATTATCTTTCACAAGCACAAAATGTGTCAATACATAAACTTTTTTGTATGCTATAAAGGTAAGATAGCTTGACATGGAAATAAATTTTTTAGTTTATATCTCGGAAAACGATAAACTAATTCCTACAAATTATGGCACATATTAATACTGTGGTAGTTAATGTAAACTTACCTAACTATGTGGGTCTATGTGTGGCATATAGGCAATTTAGAATACCATGCTATATCTACAAAACCATGTACAAATTTCAACTTAATTTTGTATGTTTGGAATATTTATTACAAAAATAAAATTTGTCTACACAGAGCCTGTTTTTCCGCAATTTTGTAAGATAGTGCTTCATGAATAAGTAAAGTTTTTTCTTATCTCGGGTAACAACAAACAATTCCCTCATAATTTAGCAATCCAGTAATACTGTGACTGTGATTGGGCATATAAATTGATCAACTATGCTTTTAAAGAGAGAGCCAGGTGCTTATTTTCAAAATAGTGTCCATATGAACATTTTAGCATAGCATGCTATAACTACGAAACAAAGTTACAAATTTAAAAATAACTTTGTATGCTTACAGCATATATGTAATAATCAAACGAGCGAATACATAAACTGATTTGTTCGCCATTTTGGAAGAAAGCACCACATGAAAAATTAAGTTTTCGTGAACTATCTCGAGAAACTGTTATCTGATACCACCAAACTCAGGCGGCAAGTTATTCTTTTGTTGTCCATCAAAATTGGTATCATTTAAGGAGGTGGTCACATATTTACAATAACACAGCAAATGTAAATATTTAATGTCAGTGTGCTACATGTCCCAAACTATTTGAAACGTAACATGATCTATTTAAAAAAACATACATATAATTCTAATTTTTTCGCTAGATACAACAACATGAGAAAAGGAAGCTTTTTGTCATGAGTTGGAGACCAATCAGCCGGTTCCCACCAAACGTTACACCCCTATAGCGCTGCAAAAGGCCATTTTTGAAGTGTGTCAGGAATTATTTACAGTATGGCTGCAGTATAAAAATTAAGAATAGATAATCACATTCGTTCAATAATTTGACATGTTTTGGTATCTATTAGAATCATGGGATATGCCTGAACAGAACATGATATAGGATGTTTTCTACAATATCCCGAACTAGAAACTAAAACCTATATATATATATAATATCTCGGGAAGCAGACAAGTTATGTCCCACCAAATTCTGCACACAAGTAGAGTTATGGTAGGCCATAAGAAATACATAATTTAAGTATCTCACACAATTGTTTGCAAAATTATGTTAGCCGTAACTGTTTGAAATTGATAATCCTTTTCTACCAAAATTTGAGTCTAATTAGGACCGAAGTTGAGGTTCCGAATCCTACCACCATGATGTAGTTGGTTGCTTGTCAGCTCACTGTACGAGGTGTTCTGTTTTTGAAACCCAGGTAAGACACGTGTGTATTTGTAGTTGTCATACTAGTATTGCGTTTGATTCTGGTTGCATCTCTAACGATATCTCTATCAACGAGACTTCAAGACATACCTAATATCTAACCTATTAATAAGCACATCAAAATTATTTGCATCCATGTAAAGGAAAGTAGGTTTTTCTGTTATTTTGATAATAACTTGTTTGATTATTGAAACCTCTAAAACATTGCATTTTATGTAAATAAATTATAATTTCAAAAGTATAGGTAATAAAAAATGTCTGATGGAGATAATAATTGTACATTAAATCACATTTTTAAGTTTCAATTATTATGACGATGAAATAAGTTTTGGATATAATAATAATAAAGAAAACAACAAATAGTATTTATATTTAAGTTGTAATGAAAAGCTTTTCTGCGTATTACACGTGTATTTATAGCGATAGGGACTTCTTCACATATAGTTTGCCGCAAAAATACAATTAAAAGAATATTAGCTAACGACATAAACTGTAGTAACACATGCTAGAGGGAGTACAAGTAACTTACTAAGGGAGGCGCCACGCAGGGACAAACACGCCTGAAGACCCTCCTCGCCGCCTTCTTTATGTTTCTCCATACTGGCGTCCTGCACATACACATAGGCCATCATTGCACTGCGGGGTTGGCACATATATGGCTAAACTAGCACAATCAGAAGACATTATAGATACAGGTTACATTTAAAAAACGATAAACCTTTACGGGAAATTAATTTATTCTGGCTACATACTTTACTTTTTACCTTAATTTGTCCAATAATAATTATTTAAGAATTATTACATACTTTTCTGACAATTTTTTGGCAAATTCTTACAAAATTTACTATGATATATTTGTTGTAGTTAATTATTTATCTGATTTTGCAAAGTTCTATCTGCATTTTTTTGAAAATTCAAACAATATTTATTATAGTTACTTTTTTTAATTTAATACTTACTTCATATATATTTTAATGTAAAGTGTATTTTAATGGAAGTTAACCAAAAGAGAAAAAAGTTAAAATAGTATCTAGGTGAAAAAGAATGGAACTATTTCTCATTTATATATTAATTTTATATTATTTTTAGTGTAGTATTCATATAGTAGGTGAAGTAAAGACGCAGTTTCTTTTAAGAATAACTTGCTTCGCTGTAAACAAATCTGATGGATATCAAGTGATTGCTTTGTACATTGAGGAACCTTACAAATTCAATGTAATGATAAATAATATTACACACAAGTTATTTAAACTCGTGTATGGTTCAATAAGTAAATTTTGTAAAATTATTGCGAAGGAATGAGAATTTTTCACATGCGTAATCCACCAAGAAAATGAAAAAAGGATATATATATAAAGTTAGTTTTTGTTTATATTTTTACTTTATTTTAATTTTATCTTTAATAAAATAAAATTCTGCCTTTTCTTTACCTGCTGTAGCGCGTATGTATTGCAAAATTGTAAAATGAGCCAAAATTAAGTATTCATTAAATTTATGTGTCTTTATAGATGCACCCATAAAACCATGTATAAAATAGCTGTAAAAAGTGTCAATGTATGATGCAGTGCAGATGCACTTTGTAAAAGCTGTATTACACGCTCCACTATATGTACCGTTAGACGTTTGAAATGCACTACTCTGTTTCCACACACAATTATTGCTGAATACCTATAACAGTAATCGTTTCTTTATCATACACACTTGTAATGTATTAATGTCCGGTATCATTCCCTGTGTTAGTGGAAAGCTATAAAGATTATTTTTTCTGAACAATTTACGCCGAAGTCAAAAATGATTGAATACACTCTTATAAAACGAGCTATATTTCACTAGACAAACATAAAAGTTAATATAAATACAAATGCTTAAAAATTGCAGCGATTCCACTAATTATGTTTTGTTTTATATAGAAAGAAGCTATTAATATAAGTGTATTTTTCAAGTTAACTTGATATAAAGCATGTGGTTTGGTTGGAATGTCAAAACCGTTTAGGTTAATTATGTCACGTATAGCGATGTTTAGTGTCCGTATAAGTCCAACACCTGATGTGAGAGAAGAGATATTTAGCAACATTTAGCAGTTAGAGTCTTTAGCAGCGACTAAGTGGGGATAAGTTGGGAAGCAAAGATCGCAGAATGAAAGTGGAGGGGGAGCAGGAGTGGTCTGTGAAAGCGCAGTAGCCAGAGGCAACGTCCGCCATGTATACTAAATGAAAATATCAGGAGTGACTCCATCGAAAATCCACCAACATTCCCCACATTATAAAGAGACTTCCCCGGCTGTAAACCACAGTGATAACGGCTTATAGAGCGTTAGTTAACTCTTCTCTCAGCGCCCACACATTGATATTCACACCGAAAATACATGGTTTCAGTATAGGCGAGGCTAACATCAGTTAAAACAAATGTGTCGAAACGACAAGATAGGTAACCTTGCCTTCAAACAATAACGAGGTGTACTTTTATTCTATATTTAATTCACGTCGTATCTAAACTGACCATTTCAAAGTCGCTTTCAATTAAAACCAACAACGAGGAAACGCAAAATGTATATCTTGTGCCAAGTTTTTTAATGTGTTCGTAAAAATGTTCATANTTCACGTCGTATCTAAACTGACCACTTCAAAGTCGCTTTCAATTAAAACCAACAACGAGGAAACGCAAAATTTATATCTTGTGCCAAGTTTTTTAATGTGTACGTAAAAATGTTCATAAAAATGTTTAGGAAAATCTTACGATTTTTTGATGCGACACTTATATAGTTCTTAGAAATACCTAAGCGGTTTTAAAAATATATTTAAAAAATACGAAAAAAAATTATTTTATTACATTACTGTGTTTTATGCAGAAAAAGACAGGTTGCAATTTTTAAAATAAAATGACGATTTATATGCATACAGGTAGAGAATTTATCCTAAGTAGTTTGTTGGTTACGAGAAAAATGTACATATTTATTGCCACTTGTTAACTCGTNTTAACTCGGACTGTGATAGATACAGCGTTGCGTAAGAGAACACGTGCACAGGACATTAGTCTAAACTGACAGAGCAGGCACTGTCACTTGTCATGTGAGATCACATGTCCTCGTGCTACTGCATTCCTTTCTCTTCAGACGTTTGAAAGAAAGGCGGTGCATGGAAGGAGCCAGAAAGCCTGAATAATATACGGTTGCTGATCTACGAAACTGTAGCACAGAGTGAGTACTTAATAGTACAGAGGTGAAACAACCACTTGAATGGAAATTACACACTGACCAGCTAAATGTTAGAACGCAGTTTGCCAATCAGCGTATGTCAACCCACAACCCAGTCAGCTGCCAACCAATAGGAACTTGTTGCAGCGCTCAGTAGCCAATCAGACTGATCTATATTTCGAGAGCCTAGAGCAGCCTAGTAGAGATTGTGCACGCCGACTACAAATAAACCAACAAGAATCTTCGTCTCAGTGCACTTATCTACTGTGTGTTGGTAGCAGGTTACTACACATATGTGCAGGAAGTTTGCTCAGATATCTAGTGATGTAGGAAGGCACACTTTGTGTTTTCATTCCATTGTTTCACTTACATACAGAGGTTTAATATAATGTCAGTCTTCTAACATTCTATAAAAATCTCTAGATATTTAGACAAAACATTTACAACAAATCTGATCCACATCGAGAGACAATCAAATAACGGTATTTTAAATTTATAATGTTATCAGTAATCAGGGTTTTTGAAAGTTTCCCTGCGTATAATTAAAATTTCTACAAAATTACTGATTTAATCAGAAACTGAAAATAAACATGTCACCAATATAAATGCGATGTTGACATAAATTACAACAATTTTTTATTTCTCTGTAAGAGTTACTTGCGCACTGTATCATTCGAATTGGTGTTGGTTGCAAGTTCACTTCCTTCAAAATTCCACATAGGTCAGCTAGAGTACAATTTCNTTGTTTATCTGGAGACCTTGGCCCTCCGTTTTGTGCAGGAAAGTTATTCCGTGGTTTTGTGTCTGAAGGACGCGGGGAATCATGTAAGTATTAGCTCACAACTGAACTAACTACTATTTTAGGCTCGTCCATAATGTTAACCGTAATATTCAAAGTTAAACTCATTTACAAAAATTAAAAATTCGAACATTTCGTAAGGAGTTTCCAACGTGTGATTGTGCAGTACATTATCATAACAAAAACTAATTTTGAACAGTTTAGACGATTGTGTTAGGTTGTGAAATTGCTTTTAATGTAGATGTACTCGAGTAAATCTGACGTGATGAAGTAAAATATTACTTACTTTATTTCTTGCGAAGTTCGCTGAATGAAGGTATTTCAAGTTTGCAGGAGAGAACGCTTGGTTTTCAAATCAATCGAGATTCGCTGCTTAGTAACAACTGTCGGTNTTCGCTGCTTAGTAACAACTGCCGGGATCTCAATTGTTAAGGCATTTTGTTTAGGAACAATGAACACAATTACTGAAACAACTTAGTACAGGAAGGAATTCTTATTTCCGAAATATATCTAAAACACGTTTAAATTTTGTTTGTTTATTTGCATATTGCAGCTTTTTTGGGACATTTAAACGATTGCCAAATGAAACATAATTATACAATGCATTTAATTTCTTTAAAAAATCTGATTTAGAAAGTGGNATACAGTAAAATTTTCAGTTAACAGACATTCAAACACTTTGTTTCAAGCTCGACTTTTTTGTCGTAAACGCAATACTTATATTGTTTCGGTATCCTGTAATTAAGCTTACTTGTACGGTAGCTAAAATATTTTTAAAGGCGGACAAATGAGACCACGAGAAGAAGCTAATAAGGCTGCATATTGGAACAGAAATCATTTGAATTACTGTTAAAATATTTTAAAAGTAACCTTATGAAATTATTATTTTATACCATCCTATTATATAGACAGAACAGCCAAATTATCTTAACCTACATGCCAAAAACGATATAAGTTTGTAAAATTTGCTCAGTGATCGGACACAGAATGTCGACATTAAACAGACNAGAAGAAGCTAATAAGGCTGCATATTGGAACAGAAATCATTTGAATTACTGTTAAAATATTTTAAAAGTAACCTTACTGAAATTATTATTTTATACCATCCTATTATATAGACAGAACAGCCAAATTATCTTATCCTACATGCCAAAAACGATATAAGTTTGTAAAATTTGCTCAGTGATCGGACACAGAATGTCGACATTAAACAGACATAAATATTAAGAATAATTTATTATCCACATTTCAGTTCCACATATAAGGCTTACTTTCGAGAATGAATAAAAAATAAGTTTTTTGCCACATCGAACTTAACGCAATTAAAATAACGGAGAACACCATTATCCAATTATGGCACCAAATTAAGCATTCATAAATATCGCTTGTAAAGAGATTATTTATTAAGAATTTGCCAAAGAATATATTGAATGTGAAATAACAGCAGTGGTATGGCTGGATGAATTATAAAAATGGTATTTATAACCTTTTAAAATGTATACTACATTAACTTTAGCCATTTCGTGGTCGTTCATTAGAGTGTAAATATAAACAAAACAAATAAAGTACATAAAAATTGAGAGAAAGTATTAAAATTTAGTTTTGCTGCTACAATTNTTTAGTTTTGCTGGTACAATTTAAAAAAAATTACCCCATTAATAAATGCTGTTCCGGTATGTAATCAGTCCTGAATGTCATAAAATAAGATGAAATAGGATAAATAATGAATTGATAAAAATAGCCACAACATGTAAAATATCTAGTTTATCTGCGAATCAGTCTGCTCAAAGTGAATGCTGTGAGACTTAAACTGTACTTATATAATTCTATTGTGCCTGAAGGAAAAAGCATCAAGAAGTCTGCCAATTTCAATTGGATTGAATTAAGCGAGCGACATTCCGTGATAGCGATTTCTGGTTAACCTTACCTACCGGAATAATTGAAAATATTATGTAATTGTCAGAAGATTGCATTATAATATTTGATAGCTGCTTATACTTCGTAATTCTAATTTTACTATTGAAAACACTTTGTAACCATTTCTTAATTATTTGATATCGTTTTTTAATGATTAGCATATGTACATATAAGGTATACAAATATAATCTTTAATAATTTAATTTCAGTGGTGGTGATTATAAATAAAATTTAAATTCAATAGAAATAATTATATTGTTTGACATTAAAATCTCCGTTACAGAAGCACTGTATTTATATGTGAATATTTATTAATATGGTGGAAGCTTTAGTATCTATAACATTTCCATGCGAAAATATTTAGATAACTCTGTGGTACACAGTTGGGGTCGAAAAAAAATAATTATAATGAAGGAAAATATATAACTAACGTTGCCTTTGTTCGCGATTGTCAGTAACTAAATCACCCCTAACACTTTAATGCCAAATTATAAATAATGAAAAATAATCTCGAAGGTGATTTCTTAAAGGGGAATACACTTAAACGTGAAGTAATTATACAATGAAAATTATTTTTAAATAATTATTCAGGGAGGATTTTTGCTTTCATTACATTGTTTGTAAATGGGACTGATTTTGCTTTTAAATCAGATATTTCAATAACGCGGTTCATATAATAAACAATTTCCATTTATATCAATTTATAATAACATAATTTAGTTTCAGGGGCTGTGCGCTTATGAGCGCTCCCTACAACGAGTTTAAAAGAGAAATCAATTTTAAATAACGTCCATCTTAATGCATAAAATTAAAGACAAGCGTTTCGAAAATAAATTATTCCACGCGATATTTCCTATTGAGAACTGGCAAACACTATCACCCCCCTCCCGTTGTTCCATCATCATCTCCACCCTTCCCAAACCGCCCTCCCTGTCATAACCCCTACGCTGCTTGTATAACATGATATACTGCAGCACACGAGCGATGAATACTGAACTTTAACTGTGATACACAAGAACTACAAGACACGCAGACTTCAAGTAAACCTCTAGATAATGAAGGCCTCGCCCCTTGTGCACGTACAACACCTCGCCTGGTGCTACGTGTGTTTCACAGTCGACGACATACAACCGGCGAAACAGATGGACCTGAGATTTAAATAAGAAGGCCTAAATGCATCTTTCACTCAACATATCCGCCTGGCAGTCTCCTTCTCTAACACCACTCGGAGCCGCGGTTACCAACCTTGTTCTCTCTAAACCTAGAGCCTGGCTTTGTGCAGTGACCAGGCTGCTCGCCCCCTACCGCGATGTACGTGGTTCAATTCCCGATGGGCCACACCAGATGTTCATACGCGATAAACAAGGAGGAGTTTATCATTCGTTGACGAGTTTCCGCTTTGTACTTCCTCTTCTCCCACTGTTACATTTGGTTGCAATTCCGGGAAAATGTTCCACACCATCCGCTGTCTGCCGAACACGCGTAATTTATTGGTATTTTGGTTGCTTAAGGTCTCAACAACTCTCTGTGCCTGAACGTGCCCTCGCATAACCTACAGAATCAAGCAGGGAAATACTATGATAGGAGCCAGTGCATGGCGTTTCTATACATAATATTGCCAACACATTACCGGCCATAGCATACTTCAATTACTGCACATTTTAATGCAGAATAATGCTGTGAACAATTGTAATAGATTTAAGACAGTGATTTATAGATCCAGGGTGGACATCACTCCCTTCTTAAATACTGTTTATGATTATAATTATTAGTACTTTCGCAAAGCAAGAATTATTTATAAAGATGCAGTATAAACGTCACTGGCTGAATAAATTCTCGAATATATAATGTAAAAATTAACAAGAATTGGTGTCAATTTAATGTTTGCCAAGAGATTATGCCAAGGCTATTTCCATGAGCAGGTAATTGTTTTTCTCTCTCTTCATGATATTTACAATAAATATCCCTGCTAACCAATAAATCAACAACCAAAAATGCAACATACATCCTTAGCTGAAAACGCACCCATGCATACTGCACATACAGAACGCATACTACAAAACTCCAAACTCATTCCCAAACCAGATATAAGCTAATTTTGGTAATCCTAAAGAAAAATGTATTGAAAATACCATCTTTTAAATGCAAACAAAGAGGAACCCGACGTGGTTGGCTGAAAAATCTCTCCAAATTTAAAAACAGGATTCAAAATTTAAGGATGACTTTGGAAATTTGAACATACCGTATTTTTATTTAATACTCATCCGACTGAATACTACGAGTTATATAATATGTCTCGGGATATAAATTTTTATGATGGTTTTTAAAGGAAACGGCGATTCATTTAAATAAAACCAATTCATTTACTATAATTATTTCATAAACATAATATTCTATTGAGAGATGTTCTTTAAACTAATCAATAATCGTGTTTATGAATATATCCTGACCCAGAAATGGATTGGTTATAAGAGAATTATAATCTATAAAAATAACACAAAATAGGACATATACGTCACCTTTGCTTAGGCGTGGAAATATTAAGTCGCCCAAAAATGTTTGTGTAGGCGAAAGTCAGTCGGTCCGTTGATTTTAACTGAGTGCCCAATCAGTACCCGAGAGAAACAGTCTCAAACTATTAAATCACTGGCATCAAATGCCACTGTCTACACAGCACTCTGGGTAAATACAGTCCGCCAGGCGTTCTCCAGGTGCAAGTACAACCTCATTCCTCCAGCTGCCCGGTCATGTACCGTTATTCATCAACACATATGGCCTCTCACTATGCTCCACTTTGGGCGTTGTTTGCATCTCCCCAGACGTTTGAGTACGGGTATTTATGCGTGTGATCAGTGAGCTTTCGGTAATTATAAGGTGGACAAATCCTGGAGGAAATTCCAATCACTTTACCTTTAGGAAATTTACNTCAGTGAGCTTTCGGTAATTATAAGGTGGACAAATCCTGGAGGAAATTCCAATCACTTTACCTTTAGGAAATTTACCTGGGCTGCGATTATCGTTCCTTGAAACGTATCACAATACAGCATTCAGCTGTCTCAATTAGTTAATTTCTTCGGTCTGTCAGCGTAAAGTTTGAGCCAGAGTTTCTATGACGTTACCACTTGACGGAGACATTGCAGTGAGAAGTGGACCGATCACGTTTAAATGCTGAGAAAAGTCTCTCGTGTTACGTTAGATTCTATGACCCCCTTATTTCAGGTTCATTTCGAATGGATGGAATAATCTGCGGTGATCATTATAAATTTATACATGTCGTTCGTATATTTGAGAATTTTCTTATACACAGTCTGTTTGGTAATGTTAAGAATAATCAAAGGAATATCATGTCACTTTTGTCCATATCTTTAAATATTATAATACAAAGTCGCTTATCCGCGTCTGTCTGTGTATTCGTTAAATACTTTGAAACTACTTAATGGATATTGATGCGGTTTTCAAAATCATTTAGAGAATTTCTTGAGGAAGTATAACAAATATATATTTAATATAAGGATAGTAGATAAATGTCGAACCGTTTGTTATCAAGTCATAAAAACCCGCTTTTAAGGCGCTTACATGATTGCGCTGACTAAACAATAAGAGATACATCAAATTAATGTGCTGTAGAATTATAGCTCTCAAAAGGTCTATAACAACTGCGGTAGCATATTTTTTCTTTTAAGGATGACCCACAGTAACAAACTTTATCTTTCAAAGTATCGATGTAAAAACTAAATTGATACCGGGCGAAGCCGGCCCGGTGCGCTAGTCTATAACTCAACACAAGCCAGGTTGTACTGCACCATCTTGTGCAAGTAGTTTGTTTATATTTGCATTTAATACGTTTATGTAGTTCCCTTTTATTTATTTATGCCGAAATTGTTAACTTGAGAGAATAAACCTGATCTTTATTCTGTATAACTGATTTGTTAGTATTGTAAATTACACTGGAGAGCCCAAAAAAACTGTTATAGACGTGCGTATGCAAATAACAGAGGTATGGAACCAATCAGAATAACGCGATGCGGTCGGCAGCGCCTATATAGGACAACAAGCGTCTTGCAAAGTTGCTAGATCGGTTACTGCTGCTACAATGGCAGGTATCAAGATTTAAGTGAGTTTGAACGTCATGTTATTGTCGGCACTCGAGAGATGGGATATAACATCTCCGAGGTAGCAATAAAATTTGAAATTTCGCGTACGACCATTTCACGAGTATACCATGAATATCGGGAAGCCGGTAAAAAAGCAAATATTCGACATCACTGCGCCCGAAAAAATATCGTGAACGAACGGGACAAACGACGACTGACGAGAATCCTTAAACGTGGCATACGTGCAAAACTTTCTAAAATTGGCGTAGATTTTAATGATGGAACATCAACAACTGCCAGCGTGCTATCTATTCAACGGACCATCATTGATATGGGTTTTCGGAGCCAAAGGCCCACTCGTGTACCGGCAGGTGTACCAGTTTTTTTGGCTCAACAGTGTAGTGTGCATTGTGGTGAAAATAAGTGACTGGCAATCTGCAACATTAANGTGTACCAGTTTTTTTGGCTCAACAGTGTAGTGTGCATTGTGGTGAAAATAAGTGACTGGCAATCTGCAACATTAAAGTATTACTACTGTTTGTACACTATGTACATGCCTGAACTTATGTTCTCTCATAATTCGAAGTACAAGTGTAATAGGTGATCACCTTCTTAATCACAAAAGATGTCCATCTGTTTTAGGCTCTTCACTCAACTCCAATGGCCAGTTAGCTGTGAATAAGTATCCGTACGGGTTTCTAGACTGAGATCCGTTGCAAAACTAGTACGGCTGAATTTATTTAACCATGGCTAAATCAAAATACTGCTAATAGAGCATTGTTTTACTGAACACTAAGTACCCTTCGCTTCATAATTCCAGTATAAATATTTCGCCAGATTTTAGTCCAAGGTATTTTTAATAAACTTTTGCCCGAGAGACATAACGCGAGATGTATAAGACAAATGAGGACACTTCAATTTTAGGCGATATTGGTAAAATTTTGTTCCGATATTTTACCGCATTTAAACTTTCATAATGTTTTGACATTTCGAGACTTGTATATTACATCANAAAATTTTGTTCCGATATTTTACCGCATTTAAACTTTCATAATGTTTTGACATTTCGAGACTTGTATATTACATCATACACGCATAAATTACAAGCCAGTTGTTTGCTAGTAATTGTATCTCATAGCTTGCCCCAACAACAAATCTGTACCTTTAAAGAATTTAAGAGTAAAACAATATTTAACAACTTTTTATGAATTTATTTTTATGTAAAAATCGTCAAATACTTAGTTTCTACAGTAGTGCATATTTAATTTTCCNTTTTATGAATTTATTTTTATGTAAAAATCGTCAAATACTTAGTTTCTACAGTAGTGCATATTTAATTTTCCATTTTGCTCTTTAACATTGTATTGAATAACGTTGTTCTCATGTACATTAAATTGTACATGTAAATATTTGCCTATAAAACATTGTGGTTTATAAGGAAATAATACCTGATGATACTTTCCAGGTACACACTGACTTTATAAGAAAGTCATTGAGCATTAGAGTTATAAAGCAATTGCTCTGAAAATATGAATTTATCATTCTCAATCGCTATTAGGTTGTTGAGTGTAATACGTGTAGTTTATATAATCGTCTATTTTTTTCAAGCTGATCTTTAGTTTTCATTTTAATATATCGAATTACAATTATCTTTAACAGCATATTACAATATAATATTGTTCTCAATGTGTATAAAAATTGTAGGGGAGGATGGGTGAATTGCGGACGCTGAAGGGATATAACGCACAACATTCGTACTATCAGTAATAATCAGTCTGTCTTTATTAATTATTAATCTTTAGTTATACAACTANTCTTTAGTTTTCATTTTAATATATCGAATTACAATTATCTTTAACAGCATATTACAATATAATATTGTTCTCAATGTGTATAAAAATTGTAGGGGAGGATGGGTGAATTGCGGACGCTGAAGGGAAATAACGCACAACATTCGTACTATCAGTAATAATCAGTCTGTCTTTATTAATTATTAATCTTTAGTTATACAACTACAAAAACAATTATACTTATTAAACGATATCAATCAACAAATACAATATTTTTAGCAAAAACAAAACCTTGTCTGTCCGTAATTACCCNATACTTATTAAACGATATCAATCAACAAATACAATATTTTTAGCAAAAACAAAACCTTGTCTGTCCGTAATTACCCATAGCGCTCGGGGTCAATCCGGACTGACCCTGGATTAATTACGGACAGCATGGGGTATTTGCGGACTAGGTCCATATCATAGACAAAAATCACAAGTAAAGCCTTTAGAAGAACTTCCTGCAGTGCAGTTCTCATGAGCCCACTTGTTACACTTTGAACACATAATCCAGTCTTCGACGGGTGGATCACTGTACTTTTCTTGACAATAAATGCAAAAGTAATCATCATTTCTTTCATTTTCAAAATTAGTTAGATTTCTTACACCCTTCGAACCTTTTCCTGTAGAGATTTTTGACTTTTTTAGCTTATTAGAAGTAGTTTTATTTTCGTTTTCTTGAACTTTTNCTTTTCTTGACAATAAATGCAAAAGTAATCATCATTTCTTTCATTTTCAAAATTAGTTAGATTTCTTACACCCTTTAAACCTTTTCCTGTACAGATTTTTGACTTTTTTAGCTTATTAGAAGTAGTTTTATTTTCGTTTTCTTGAACTTTTCTTTTCTTGTCTAATTNCCTTTGAACCTTTTCCTGTAGAGATTTTTGACTTTTTTAGCTTATTAGAAGTAGTTTTATTTTCGTTTTCTTGAACATTTCTTTTCTTGTCTAATTTCGTTTGTTCCTTTTCTTCTAGATTCTTTCTTTCCGGTGTGCTGGTTAAAAATGATGGAATGCTTTTTGTTTACTGCCCGTTTGCTACGATGAATTTGTAGAGTTGGGACCTTAATTAAATNGTAAAAATGATGGAATGCTTTTTGTTTACTGCCCGTTTGCTACGATGAATTTGTAGAGTTGGGACCTTAATTAAATCACTAAGCGGTACTGATGAAGATTGACTAGTTTGATTTGTCGTACTTTGGTTTAAATCAGCTTCAATTATAGCATTATTTTCATTTATTTCGTCTTGATCAGGTACATCGGGAACGGATTCATCGATAATATTTATGTTACTAGAGGGCTGAGACTCTTGTTGAGATCTTACTTCACTAGGAATGCTGTTATTAGCTGCATCACTAATTTGAGATTCGCTATGAAACTCTCTTTGGCTGTTATGATCAGGACTCACATGGCTGGTATCACATGGAGTTTCTGGTGTAATTATATCACCGAAACTTTCGAAAGTGCCCTTGAATTTATCTTGATCAACTGGGAAAATTCCAGCACTCTTGAAGCCATTTATAGCTTTATCAATAGACGAGCATCGGTTAAAAGCTTTTGTATAAAGACCAACAATATCAAATGCTGTAATTTTTGCTCCCGGATGGTTAACCATACAGGTTTCACACTCTCTGTTGTATGCTGTTTTTACTGGTCCATGAAAGGTCAAGTCTAATGGCTGCATTCTATGCGATGTATGTGGAGGCAATGTCAAAACATGGATACAATTTTTACGACAAAACTCGTAAACTTTCAGACTAATATGGCTCTCGTGGTTGTCTAGAGCTAACAAAACGGGATTGTCAGAAGATGGTTTAGCGAATTCTTTAAAATGCTGGAGCCAATCAACAAATATTGATTCATTGATCCAACCAGAGTCTGAAACACAAGCTATCATGTTGCTATTACTGTCTTTCATAAGCTGAGCATTCATCCTTTTTCTTTTAAAGATAAAAAATGGGGGAATGTACGAGCCTCCAGCATTAAAGCAATTCACAACTGTAGTTAAAGAACCACGTTCTGCACTGGTACATTTTCCAACCTGTTTTAGCCCCTTTGGTGCAAGGATCCTGGAATTGCGTTGTACCGTACTAATTCCAGTTTCATCTATATTGTAAATTGAATCAGATTTAAATTTGTATTTAATCATGAGAGCTTTCAGATTTACAAAAAAAATATCGGTTTTTTCTTCATTAAATGCGGTAATTCTATTTATGGAAGTAGCTTCAGGCCTTCGAAGTGATATATTTGGATGTCTAGCCAAAAAATTGTAATACCAATCCATTCCTGCCATACCAGTTTCTTTATTGAAATTATGTTATATGTTATTTGCGGTGGCAAAATCGAAAACTATCTTTCTCAGAGTAGGTATTGTTATCCCAAAGAAAGCCTTACATGACTTTAAAATAAAATCAACCAGTTCGTTTTCTTGTATTTCGTTAAAAACAGATTTCTTACCTCTCTTTGGTATTGTAGAAACACTGCCTTTTTTCACTTGGTCAAACAAAGTAGCTCTGGGAATACCATATTTTTCTTCCGCCTGACGAAAAGTTATCTTCTGGTCTTTTAATTCTTGCACAGCTTTTTGTAATGATTCGATGGTGTATGATTGTTCTTTTTTTCTTATATATTTCCGAGGCATCTGAAAATGAGCAGTTATTGATTAATTTCATAATAGTTTATCGAATTAGGGGTAATTGCGGACGTCCGTATTTACCCCGCAAGGCTTGTCCGCAATTAACCCAACTGGGTATTTTAAAATCAAAGAGAGAAATTTGTAGGTTATGAAAACGTTCCATAAAAACAAACATTGGCGATTCAAACTCCATTGACAAAGCTATCCATAGAAAATATCACTTTTTACCATCACTTAGTATACAGACCTGTCCCTCGAATTACAAAACACTAACAATTAGATCAATATACACTTTTTGTTTAAATTTTACCTACCTTTCAAACTGTGCGCAGCCGGCTGTCGTAAGTTTTTGGGTGGCACTAAAATGGCGGAAAGAAACAGGTGACAGCACCGGGCTGCCACGGGGGGGAGGGAATGAGTAGATACTTGCTAGTCCGTATTTACCCCGCGTCCGTAATTCCCCCATCCTCCCCTACATAATATCAATATAGTATTAGGCACATTGTAACATACTGAGAAAAAAACGCCGCAAAGATTTATAGTTTAAAAAAAAAACATATTGACTGACGATGCGTTAAATATGATGAAAGTAGTTCCACGTGATTGTAACAAACAGCCTATGCTTGAGGTTATTGTGATGCAATATTAATGCATTTTGGTAAGAAAAAAAAATTGGTTGTCTGTAAAGTCGGTTTACTGACGATAGTTGAACGTGACAACGTCTTAAGAAAATACTGATGGAATGGTAGCATTTTTCAAAAGAAAATTTTAATTTCATTTGTTTAATAGATTTGTATGTATATAGAGAAGGAGGTAATTGGAAATCACAATGAAATTGATCAAGTGAGATTTATTTGTACGCATAAATACAATTAGGTCAATTTTTTTTTTTCGCTCGTTCCGCGCTCTCGCTTGCACTTCAAGCCTTACATGGAACGCCTCAGAGCGAGGTAACGCCGCATGAGTCATGTTTTTTCGTGCGTGCAGCCAGCTCTATCGAATTATAAGACGTTGTCACGTCAAAAGTTTTGCAAAATTATACTGCCAAACAACGAGACAACGGCTCATGAGAACATGTAACAAACTGTACCGAAACATCTGCAATGCATATATTTCAACGTATTAGATTTATTCGTACCATAAATAATTAATTCGTGCTCGCGTTTTCCAAGCCCGAGTAACTTGCATTGGATGTGCACTAAAAAGATAAAAAATTGTTTCAAATATCAGGTGGAAAATTAGTTTTGTGACGAAANAACTTGCATTGGATGTGCACTAAAAAGATAAAAAATTGTTTCAAATATCAGGTGGAAAATTAGTTTTGTGACGAAATCCAATACGGCAATAATTCAACTGTAGATCAAGACAATAAGTTTAACTGTAGTGTATATAATACACGCTGAACAAGAGGAACTGTGATCAGACGAAAANTGTAGATCAAGACAATAAGTTTAACTGTAGTGTATATAATACACGCTGAACAAGAGGAACTGTGATCAGACGAAAAGAAATGTCCGTGTTTTATGAGGACTTTTTTGGTTTGCAATCATACCTACAGCATTTCATAGAATGAATAGGCACGATACAAAAGTGACTTTGGGTTTCTCCAACATGTGCACTTTGTAGAGGATTTCCACTAGTGATGTGATAACTTAGCGATTAAAATCCTCCACGCCGCCCCGTCGACGCAAGAAAACACTTGCACGGGATATTTATGTAGATAGGCCGAGCAGGCACAGTCACGTGGTCTGTGCGATAGCATGACCACATTTCTTTCTTATAACATGTCTGAATGAAACTGTAACGAGTTAGGAGCCGGAAAGNTCTGTGCGATAGCATGACCACATTTCTTTCTTATAACATGTCTGAATGAAACTGTAACGAGTTAGGAGCCGGAAAGCCTGAATCATCTACAGCTACGCATCATTATTTAGGTAGTATATTACAACATTCATATGCCATTAGTATGTGCGTTTGTGTTGCAGGAGAAATTTGGAGCACTCATAACTGTTTGTGCGAAGTGTGCTTATAAAGCCTGCATGTCCAACTTTTATCAATGAAACTCTAGTTCCGAAAACTATAAATTTCCAAACAANAGTGTGCTTATAAAGCCTGCATGTCCAACTTTTATCAATGAAACTCTAGTTCCGAAAACTATAAATTTCCAAACAAACGTTTTAAATTCTACTGATAAGCAAAAATAAAGGAGTACTTCAATACAGTTATCAGTTTATACTACAGATATCGCTGACCCTATATTCTCAACACCCGCATATAACGTTGCAATAAAAAAAATCCATTTTTCCATGACAACAAGTTTGAAAAAAAATATCCAAAACACTAAATTTCGTGATAGATATCCCATTCTCCGGTTAAATTATTCCAGTATCTTATTCATGTCACGTTTTCCTGTTTTACATTCAGAGCCAAACCTAATTTTTTACATTCTTCCAGATTATTTACCTCATATGGTAAGTTGTTTAAGCGACTGGGTTTACTTCCGAGTTGTGTCGGTACGGTATGTAGAGGATGGTAATTCATCTAGTCCATCACATGTGTACATTCTCAAATGAAAAAAGATTGAAAGTTTTTAATGAGTTAAGCCTTTGTGTAACTGGGGGCCTCAGTGTTCCAGCTTCTTTGTTTTTTAAACTAATTACGTATAAATAAAAACAAACCACAGATACATGACTTGTCCGTTATATGAACCTGAAACCTGGGAGATCAAACTGGTGTAGGTACAGCTCAAGTTATCGTTATCAACTGTCGTAGAGAACGCGTGATTGCTTCGCTTGAAAACACAAAAATAATATTTATAAATGGGAGTACTAATAAAATGTATACTAACGATTATGAGCAAATTTGAGAAGCAAAGGNACAAAAATAATATTTATAAATGGGAGTACTAATAAAATGTATACTAACGATTATGAGCAAATTTGAGAAGCAAAGGAAAATATTACTTACTTTTTGTTATCACGATGTTCCAAGGAATACTTCTAAAGTTCGGAGAAGCAGAAAACGATTCACAAATCTAATGCACTTTGTTGCCTAGTAACAACTTCTTTGAACTCAATAATATACGGAATTTGTTTGACAGATATTATAACTTATTGTTTCGATGATTATTCTGTCTGCGAATTAGTTTCCTGTTAATATGAATTAATGGGTGTCATACTTTTTATTAAATTTCTTCATTTTTTTTTATTTCGATTAGTAATCACAATTATATGCAATTTTAATATTTCGGCTATTACTTTCTCCCTTCTTACGACATGCGTAATAGTCCGGCACGATTCCCACATGAAAAATCTGGCAGCCACCCCCCTGGAAATTGAACCCGATTCGTCTAGGTGGCATGCAAGTAGTCTAACCACTAAACCACCGCGGCTCCACCTTATTATAGTCTTTTAGTGGTTTCTTCTGGCTCTTTGAATGAGACCTTTGAAAAATCACCCCACAAATGACGTGCTTGGTTCTTTCCCTAATAAGTTTTGTATCAGAAGCGTTTTATACTTTTGTGAATAATAACGTATTGTAAATTTGGTCAAATTGAACTTTAACTATTAATTTATTTATCAAATATAATATTATATTTTGCAATTATATAAATAAAACGGTGAGAAAATATGTGTGTTGGTAATACATAGTAAGAAATAGTTCTCACGCACACTATTACAATGAGCGGGCACGAATGCGGTGTGTAGTCATTTTGATGTAATTTTCTATAGTTGGTTAAGCTGTGTTTGCACGAGGTGGAGGAATNCACGAATGCGGTGTGTAGTCATTTTGATGTAATTTTCTATAGTTGGTTAAGCTGTGTTTGCACGAGGTGGAGGAATATCTTTAAATTAGAAATTTAGCAGTGCTTTAGAAAAGTGTGAAATAAACGTGAATTGTCTATACTTAATTCATGTGTCAGTTAAGNTTAGAAATTTAGCAGTGCTTTAGAAAAGTGTGAAATAAACGTGAATTGTCTATACTTAATTCATGTGTCAGTTAAGTATGATAGTGAAATTGTTGGTACCTAAATGAATACCATTTATTACTGTAATGTGTATAAAGTAGAAATACATCAACTTGTTGCGGGACGAAACACGCAGTTCCATCTACTCCCGACAGCTAACTCCCATTCTTCACCGTCCTGATGGCATATCGGAGACACTACAGGGCAGCGAATAGAACTCCAGATAAAACACGCTATGGAACATCTGGGCAAACATACANGCATATCGGAGACACTACAGGGCAGCGAATAGAACTCCAGATAAAACACGCTATGGAACATCTGGGCAAACATACACACTAGAACATTAGTGCCATCACCATATATTTGCGCATACCAGTTAACAATTAGTAATTAATGATTATTATTGTTTTTGAATCCACACAGTTTTGCGTATTTAAAACTCAATCGTGGCTATCTAAACTATTATAATGTCTGAACTATTATAATTATAATATAAACTATTGTAATAAGTTTAAGTAGCAGAAACCCTCGGTTCTGTTTTTATTTCTTTTTAAATTACAGTTTTCCCGNCCAGTTAACAATTAGTAATTAATGATTATTATTGTTTTTGAATCCACACAGTTTTGCGTATTTAAAACTCAATCGTGGCTATCTAAACTATTATAATGTCTGAACTATTATAATTATAATATAAACTATTGTAATAAGTTTAAGTAGCAGAAACCCTCGGTTCTGTTTTTATTTCTTTTTAAATTACAGTTTTCCCGCGATTAAGACAATTGTTGCAATAGCGCATTATGAATATAGTTTTTATGAAGAGTTAAGGCCCTCTCTGCAATAGAATCGCATGAAATAATTACGATTTGGTGTTTAAAGATTCATAAATAACAAATATAATATCGGTGATGTAATATGAAACATCTGGATGAAGGTGATAAGGGGTTTATTCTTACTATTTCAGTCACGTTTACAACAAACACTTACTATAAAAAATAAAATACTCAACGCCTGCAATTATATTTTATGTCTCAATAGCAGCTACTCAAAATTCGTGAAATTAACAAGTGATTAAAAGTTGAGTATTTTCTTTTACTTTGTTCAGTCAATTTACCACAAATGTCATTGGCTTATATGGGTTTGCCTATATAGTCTCCGAGTCGGTTTTTCATGCTGAAAATGCTAACTCTGAAGTAAATTTTTTCATAAATATGGTTTTTATAATTGGGAAACATAATTACGCGCTGACAATTTCCTTAACTCTCAACGATTCTTCGAGTTATGTCGTGACGGTAAAAAATTCATCAGAGTACCTGGATGTACCTAAAGGCCATTTATTAATTGCTAATAATTTATATACATAAATAGTATTACATTTGTCCAATTTAGCTATTATTACAAAAAACTTCCTTACAAACAAATTTTAATATGATAAATCGAAATCCATAATGTTTTACAATAAACAAAAACCGAAGAAGATTATTTGTACAGAATAATTAAATAAGAACATATTCCGTTCTTTTATAAACAATCTATTTATAATCGTAGGGATATTTTTAGAAATAGGATAGTTCCGATATAAATGCATAAATTTCGTTACTAATGAGGTTTAATACTGTTAATTAAGTATTCATAGGATTGTTTCTATTGTGAAAATCATCCAATTTCCAAAACCATTTGGAGATGCTTCACTGTAAGTTTTCAACATATTGCTTGTAAATATGATTTTCATACATGGTTGTAATTCATTTAGCGCGTGTTTTTGCAGTAGTTATGATGACCAGTGGTAATTTTTGTGTTCAATCAGTTTCATGTTTCTGTCGTCCTTATGAGACGGGGAATTTATTCTTTAATGGAAGCTCTCCACGTCTCCTACTCGGTCACTGGCAACAACGTCTTACACCATAATTTCACTATATAAATTTTCTTGCTACGAAACGATTGGCATTTACAATACAGATGTAACCTGCAAATGCGGTTGGGAACATCGGCAATCTGTATTTCCAGCAAACAGTCCAAAAAGCAAAATATCGCAGCAAAAAAAAATTTATCTGAGTTGTTAAACAATAAAATAACACCACGAAACATATTTTGCGGAATGAGTAATAAGTGAAAAGAGTAGTACGGGTAACGTTTTTATCGAGCAGCCCATTTCTGAATGTTTGTAACTATAAATAAATTTAATTGAAAGCTTTGTGAGTTCCGTGTATTCTCAATGCATGGGGAGGGGTGGAATATTCCGATTTGTACATGCAAAATCCACGCCATAAACACCGTGCAAATTTTCGCGTTTCCACTCATATAAATAAACCTACACTTAATTTAAAGCGCTTGGAAATAATTTCAGAAACTTTTCCGCCAACAACTCATTGAAACAATGCTCAATCTCAGTTCAAAATATTCTCACACTTGCTACAAAATATTCTAGCATTCCTTGACTAGAACGTTTTGGCCTCTTCGTAGCGTCGTTGCTTCAAAATTATTACAATATAATATACTTTCCAATTATAAATTTTCACTAGAAATTATAGGTTAGTGATGTTTAGAAAATAAATGAACCCCCTCCTTTTATTATACATTTCAAATATTTAGTAAGCTGGTGCCAAATTTCCTTGTTGCCAACACTNTAAAGCGCTTGGAAATAATTTCAGAAACTTTTCCGCCAACAACTCATCGAAACAATGCTTAATCTCAGTTCAAAATATTCTCACACTTGCTACAAAATATTCTGGCATTCCTTGACTAGNTCATCGAAACAATGCTTAATCTCAGTTCAAAATATTCTCACACTTGCTACAAAATATTCTGGCATTCCTTGACTAGGACGGTTTGGCCTCTTCGTAGCGTCGTTGCTTCAAAATTATTACAATATACTATACTTTTCAATTAGAAATTTTCACTAGAAATTATAGGTTAGTGATATTTAGAAAAGAAATTAACCCCCTCCTTTTATTATACATTTCAAATATTTAGTAAGCTGCTGCCAAATTTCCTTGTTGCCAACACTTGAAATAAAAGAATGTAACTTGTAAAGTTGATCATTTGTTGAAGCTTGTGACCAATATACTTGCTTTGCCATACACTCAACTGTACAAGCAGTAGACGCATTTGGAACATTCTACATGACGAGCACGTTAGAGGAAATCTGTACATGCATAGGCCTCATTTGAGAAAGAGGAATGAGTATTAAAATTACTCGTTCTAGTTTAACCCAGTGCTTATTCTTACGGTGCCTCCTTCCACTGTCTGTGAGGCCTGGATCTGTCATGATGTGTTGTGGATATGTGCAGAAAAATATCTCACTATATGTTATTTACATATGTTCCAGAGTGTGTTGCAAATTTCTTTCGCTTTATCAATTTCGGGTAGCACTAGAGAACGGGAATCAGTAAGAAAACTTTTCTACAACTTGCACCATAAGCAGGATACGTAGAGGCTATTAACTGACTGTGGAAATTTATGTTTTAACTGCATTAAATTAGGGTAACATTATTTTACAAACTTCAAAATTAACATTCCTGTTGTAAATAATTTGAAACAACAAACAAATTTTAATACAAAAAAGTAAATTAAACAATTTTTTATAAAACAACTCGTAACAGCTGCAAAATAGATGGATGCCACGAAAGATTTATGCCAAACTAAAAGCGGTTTTCTACACTGCCATGTTGAGTGATAGGTGTCCAGGCATATGCTAGATGTATGCAAATAATACATGTGTAATTCATAATTCACAGAGAGGGGAAATCGTTATGAGCATATGCCGTGAATAAGTGATGTGGGAACTGAGGGGCGTTAGTTGGTGATTCAGAGGGGTCGTACCACCTGAGACCTTGAAGAATGGCACGGGTGACTATTGCAACAAACTTATATTTAATAGTTTTTCGCATACTGATAAAAATGGAGATTACATACGTCATAGAACATACTTACTTTAAAGAACTATGTTTGAGAAACTTGGAAAACGTGTCCAACACCCTTAAAGAACCATCTCTCAGGCTGTCATGTGTGGCTGGAAGTTCTCTACCTTTTGAACGAGGTGACTCATGAATAATTCCCGCAAATTCTCTGTCGTAACAACTGTGCCAGTTCCAGCTCTGCAGTTGTGATGCGTACTTCCAGATAACAATTGCTTACAACAAATAGATCAGCGTAGGTTACCACAAGAATTATTTGCGGCCAATCAACCCAATAAGTTAATAAAGTTTTTTTTTACAGTTATTTAATTATATTAAGGTTAATACATTGCAGTTACTGTCATGGAGTGGGTTTGATTTAAATAGTTTAAACCATAAAAATGTAGTGAAATATTATCAAAAGGTAAAAATTATTTTAAAAATCTTGGCGTCATAAAAATTTAGTGGGTTGACATGATGTGTTAAAAAATCAATTGTGTACTCATCAAACCGTTAAAATTGCAACTAGCTGGAATGGAGAGGTTTGGACGGCTCTTAACATCGAGGTCTTGAGAGCCAATGATGGTAAAGTGAAGTGAGTGTGGAGCAGAGCTGGAATGCAATGGTGGGGGAAACGGGAGATCTTCGAGAAAACCCTGTGACCAGCGGCATTGTCTGTCATGATTCCCACATACAAAACTCCGGGAGAGACTCCTCCGGGAAACGAACACGGTTCGCCTTGGTGTGAGGCAAGTGGTCTGACCACTACATCCCCGCGGTTCTCATGACGGTGAAACGAGATGAGTATGGAGCAGCGCCGGAATGAAGAGGCAGGGGAAACGGAAACCAGTTGGAATATATGGTATTATACATCGATGTATAAAGTATCTTAGACCATTCAGCTCACATATTGAAATTAATTCACTCATTTTAAAAACACGAGCATTATTCGGGTAAGTAAGGTCCGAATCGCCGTCGCTAATCGAATGACACGCGAACATTGTAACGCGAATGCGCACCGACTTCCGGCATGCCTTGCTTGTCCCACAACGTCATTTGCATTGGTATTGTTGCAGTGTGCTCTTTACAGTGTCAGTTCAAAAAGTATAAAACAATTGATCAGCCCGCCGACTGTGAAATGCGGTCAGTGATTCGGTTTTTGACAGCAAGGAACGTTTCAGCAGTGGAAGCTCATCGACAGATAAGTCAAGTGTATTACCCCATTGCGATGAGTGACAGCAAAGTGCGTAAGTGGGTGAGTGCTTTCAAGGACGGATGGGAAAATGTCCATGATGAACCGCGATCACGCTGACCATCAGTGATCACAGAAGATTTGGTCAAAGTCTTGGACGAAAAAATTCGTGAAGACCGGCGATTCACAATTTCAACTTTAGCATTGGAATTTACGAATGTGGGTAGAACAAAAATTTGCACAAAATTGTCTCAGAACATTTGCAATTACACCAATTGTGCGCACGTTGGATTCCCAGGCTGCTTCCTGAGGAACACCAAATGAAAAGAATCTTGATTTTTTGGACCGATATCATAGAGATGGTGATCAATTTTTAGAGACGATTGTCACAGGGGACGAGACGTGGGTTTCTCACATGACCCCAGAGTCTAAACGTCAGTCAATGGAATGTGTCCTCCGACAGCACCAGTCAAAGTCAAGGCCAAGTGGAATATATGAACACGTAAGGTGATGGCAACCGTGTTTTGGGATAGACATGGAGTCTTGTTAGTCGAGTTTATGCAGCAAGGGACAACAATCAATGCTGCCGCTTACTGCACTACCGTGACTAAACTTCGACGTGCAATACGAAATAAGAGAGGGGTCTTCTGACGTCTGGAGTTTTGTTGCTGCATGACATTGCCAGACCCCATTCTGCCATTCACACCCAAAATCTGATCAGATCTTTGAGATGGGAAGCAGATACATACTGATTATCCTCACAGGTGGCAAACGTCAATGACTTAGGCATGCAAAAGTTTGTAGAACAATATGACAAATGTTTAAACAAATATGGAAACTATGCAGAAAAATAGAGTAACAGGTATGGAATTAAATAAAAATGTGTTTTTTTTTTAAATTTGTGATGGTTTATGTTTTATAAGAAATCGGACCTTACTTTCTGAATAACCCTCGTAGATTAAACAATTCCTAATTATTTGGTAGAATTTTAAAACAATAGCGGAACGCCAAATCATATATAAGTGACGGTTACGGATGGATATGTCCTAAGTGATTAAGTCACAACTATTTTCTACATGCGCTGTTTCTGAGCTTGATTGTATACTTTGCACAATAACCAGAAAGACTTAGAGATAAAAAAGAATAAGATAACATCATGGTAAGGGAAGTCGTTTTCAAGAGATGCGTAAACAATACGTGTAGTACCACTTACGAGCAATTATGTCAGTTATCATAAGAAAGACACGACAAAAAAGTTAATAGAAAGAGTTATTAGTTAAAGTAAAAACAAGAGCAGGATATACATTTAGTGGCTGTTTGCGGTAAAGTTAGCACTTTTGAAAGCCCTGTTTCAAGGTTGCGAGTGATGGTGGTGGGGAGGGGTGGGGGGAGGTCTCGTTGCATGTCCTTGCACTGAATCTCAATGCAAACACTGTCTGAGGAGTATGCTTAATTAGCTAGATCGTTGCATTTATTTACATAACAATGCAACATGTGATTATCTATTGCAGTGTAAACTGTAAGTTCGTACACTTTAATTTCGGTAAATGATGTGATTTATACTATTTTCCAAGGTTGCAATATTTTCCCGTCATAGAAATGAAACCCTCCGAAAAAATACTGAGCATTGACTCCAACATCTGCACCAAACAGTACGTGTTAAATCGTTGTTTAATGATACCAGAATTATTTTAAATAACATTTACCGGCAGACGCGTTATTTTATTTAAGAAGAATATTACAAAATACTCTTCTCCCGTTGCGTACATTACTATAATAATAATATTTGCCATCATTTCTAAATTCTTACTGATAACAGTGTGCTACTTATAGCAGAAGTAACTCCCAAAATAGTAACTATATACACACACACAATGTGTAAGTAAATGCCCGGTTTTGATTCGAAGACGTTACGAATGTCGAAAATAGCTGTCATAAAACCCCGGCGGCAGAAGCAAATTGATCCAGATTTTTACAACACACTTCCATGACGTTATTTAGCACTAAATTTAAGTTACATTAAATTTCGTACAAACGAATTTTGTTTTTACGCGGTCTAACGATATAAATGTTTGGCATAACATTTCTTATGAGAAAATCACATTTGGCTTATAATATTAGAATTACTACAGCGATGTGAACGTAGTTATATTAGCATAATAACAAAAATTCTCAACACATAAAAACATATTTCATCTAATTGTATTAACGCATTTAATCCATAATCCCGTTTTCATTACTGAAGTTGAGTTTATTCGTGGCAGTTCCTTATGCCTCCGGTTTTAGTGACCGGGATATATTGAAGGGCATAACAAAACGTCAAGAAACTGTGTAGACACATTAAAAGTAGAGGATAGAATTTCCACATGCAATATGAAGCAATTTCATAACGTTATATGTTAAAACTAATGAAGTACGTACCGAAGTAACTAACGGGTCTCGACAGTAACGTAAATAATAACACGCATTCTTTGAATCTCCAAAATTGCTAAATAATTTTGCAAATACAGCTTATTGCACTCAACTGAAGTTATTTCGTCAAAATTTGATAATATTGGTTGAAATAAGTATTTTTCTGTGTGAGGTCACATTCTAAAAAAATATATGTAATTTTACACCAAATATATGTGGCAGCAGTGTCTCCACCGACACCAGGGTAGGATTACAGTGTTTTAAAACATCAAACCTTTGATGAGGGGGTGGTCAGGGTAGAAGAGCTTATGCAGTCGGGGGTGGGAGAAAGACACGCGTTGCATCGCTTGTATCTGACGGGATCCAAGTCCTCGGTTGGTGAGTGCAGACATGGAGCGCATCTCGATGTAGACCTCGTTCAATCTATGAAAATTGGCCTACAGACCAACATTTACTCCGCAGGTTACCACACAAAATGACTTTGGTGAGGGTACACCCCTAAATACATTAAATAGGGTTTGGCAACCTCCAATAACTTGGAACTTTGTAACCCTGCTCTTGAAGTCATTGGGCATGGCATGTTAGTAATCAGCATGCAAAAAGCNGGCCTACAGACCAACATTTACTCCGCAGGTTACCACACAAAATGACTTTGGTGAGGGTACACCCCTTAATACATTATATAGGGTTTGACAACCTCTAATAACTTGGAACTTTGTAACCCTGCCCTTGAAGCCATTGGGCATGGCATGTTAGTAATCAGCATGCAAAAAGCAATGAAAAATGTTGTCTTGATAGTATTCACTAATCCCGACCTTCAATGCAGAAATCATGTGTTTAATTAGAAAGCAGATAAGCGGTTGCCTGGGAGTTAGGCAGCCATTTTCCATTAATGTGCATGACTTGTGAATTGATAACCTGGCTAATTCCCACGCCATTAGGCAACAGGTTAATAAGATCGTGGACTGCTGGGAATCTACTGCAGGCAAGTGCCCCCTTGAATTGGTTCCTGTTATCGAAACAAGTGATGACGAGGTTGCCTGCCTGCTAGCATTTCGTTGGTAGTTTACACAACAGACAGTTCTTCACAACATATGTGATGGAGTGGAGTAATGAGAAACTGCTGAACATGCATCACATGTATTGCGAAACGATGTGTAATGCATCAACTGTGCGTCGTCGATATGCCGTAAACCTTCCAACTCGAGATTTACCAGATGCACGTGCATTCACTTCAGTTCATCGGCGATTGTGTGAAACAGGAACTGAACGCGCAAGTTACCACGATGTTAGTCGACCACGGTGAGACATCGAGCACAATGTATTTGACTATGTTGATGTTAACCCACGTTACAGCACTGGAGGTATCGCTAATGTACTCAAGAAATCACAGTCTATCGTATGTTGCACTTTACAGTGGGCAGATTGCACGCATATCACTAGCAGCTAGTGCAAGTTCTTCTTACCTCTGACAAACCTGCCCATCTGCAGTATTGTGAGTGGTTCCAAGGCCAAATAGGGTGATTCCCAGGTTTGNTTACCTCTGACAAACCTGCCCATCTGCAGTATTGTGAGTGGTTCCAAGGCCAAATAAGGTGATTCCCAGGTTTGAACGGCAGCTATACCATTCACCTACGAAGCATCCTTCACGACGCAATGTGTCCTCAAATTCCACAATGAGCATGTGTAGGCACATATCAACACACATCCATTGCGGGAATCCCACTTACAATGCTTGTTTTCTCTGAACGTTTTGGGCGGGGATTATCGATAGGATGCTTATTGTTCCAATTGGGCCAATTGATTGAAGGACTATCGGCTGCATACACTACCAACGCATTGCCAGCAGGCAGGCAAAAAAGTTGCCACTTTCTACGATAACAGGAGCACTTGCCAGCAGTAATTTCTCTGAAATCATCCGTATTATAAACCTGTTGCCTAAGGAGAGGGACATTAACCAGGGTATCAGTTCACACGTCATGCACGACAGTGGTACTGGCTGCCAGCTACCTCCCAGGCAATCACTCATTTTCTTTCTGACTAAACAAACTATTTCTGCGTTAACGGTCGGTATTTGCATAAACTACAACGGCAACATTTTTATTTCCTTTCTCATAGTGATTA
>NQII01008661.1:49379-67278 GCA_002778355.1 Clitarchus hookeri | reverse complement strand
AGAATGGGCCCGCGGGCCACAGTTTGAATACCCCTGAGCTACACGCTTGTTTCTACAGCTGTAACTCCTCCCACCACTGCCTTCATTAGTCCGGTTTTACTTTATTAGTCAAGGCCATTCCTAGAAGCGGTCTGTAGCAACGTGACAGTCACATGCGGTACGCGTCATAATGTATGGCTTTTAGAGTTCCCGGCATGTGGTTTACAATTCCAAACATCGAAAAACAATATCAGAAAATAATTGATACACATAACCGCGAATAATTTAACGTGAAAATTAAATGTAGTACGTACGTAATAGCAAATGCATTAAAATAGAAAACTGTAATAAGTTACTTCTTGATAATATATTTTATTTTGCACCTAAGAAATTTATGTACAATGGAATTTCAATGGCCGAACTCTTGTGCAACTCTGCAATCCTGCGTACTCGCTGTCACAGTGTCTTTTATACGCATAGATAAACATGTATTCACGACATTGTATACCATAAATAAAAAAAAATTACGTTAAGGAAAATTAAATTGGTTCAAAATTAAAAATTGTTGAAATAGTAGAAAAAAAATCTATATTCCTCTACGCTATTGAAATTTATTGTATTACGACTGTCCGTAATTCCAGTTTATAATAAAAACAAAATCACAGGTGTCTTCTTCTCTAAGCGGCACGAGCACCGCTGTAGACCTATCGCGCGTGAGCAAGAGCAGGAGTTGCGATGGGACACAGGGCGGCTTCTGCATGTCACATTAAGTGAACAGTTATCACTGTTACCATCGCAGTTCGCGAGGTGATAGTCACACTTTTACTCATTTAATTATAGACTCGAGAGTATTTAGTATAGTTAATAATCAACATACTGCTTANTTGATAGTCACACTTTTACTCATTTAATTATAGACTCGAGAGTATTTAGTATAGTTAATAATCAACATACTGCTTAAATTAGTTAAAGATGAAATTTTATTATAGGCCTAGTGTTTCATGTAAGAAATATATAAATAGTAACATATATGTGCATTTATTAATTTCAGTCTTGTCAGGGCCACAGTGGTGTAGTGGTTAGACCACTCTCTTCCCACTTAGGTGAACCTGGCTCGATTCCCGGCGAGGTCGCACCAGGATTTTCGTTCTGGTACTCAGACTATAGACGTGTGCATGACGACGTGTGGCATCACACACAAGGAGGCGGGGCTTGGCCAGTGGGTGGAGCTATACCACTGGTACTTAGACTTTCTTTAGGAAGCCATATTAAAAATAACTAAGACCACCGCGGGCCGCACTTACGATACTTGACATAATAATATTTGTGAACTTAAAGTAGGTAGGTAATTCGATGGCATTTAAAATTGAGAGTGTCGTGTATCGTCTTGTAAGTCGTTTGTTTATTCGTTCGATACGGTGATGGCGGGCGGAGGTACTACATNAAGTCGTTTGTTTATTCGTTCGATACGGTGATGGCGGGCGGAGGTACTACATCAAAAACATCTACAGAAGTCGTCTAACTGATAAAATAATGAAAAATATCGTCTAGTTTCTTCAGTGACTTTAACTTCTAATAAATTCGTATTATGTATTGCTTGTTTATTTTTGTAACAGACACCCTACAAATAAGAATTTGGTAACTTGTATCTACTGAAGCCGGCGAGCGCGGGCAATAAAGAATGGGCCCGCGGGCAACAGTTTGAACACCCCTGAGCTAGACGCTTGTTTCTACCGCTGTAACTCCTCCCACCACTGCCTTCATTAGTCCGGTTTTACTTTATTAGTCCAGGCCATTCCTAGAAGCGGTCTGTAGCAACGTGACAGTCACATGCGGTACGCGTCATAATTTATGTCTTTTAGAGTTCCCGGCATGTGGTTTACAATTCCAAACATCGAAAAACAATATCAGAAAATAATTGATACACATAACCGCGAATAATTTAACGTGAAAATTAAATGTAGTACGTACGTAATAGCAAATGCATTAAAATAGAAAACTGTAATAAGTTACTTCTTGATAATATATTTTATTTTGCATCTAAGAAATTTATGTACAATGGAATTTCAATGGCCGAACTCTTGTGAAACTCTGCAATCCTGCGTACTCGCTGTCACAGTGTCGTTTATACACATAGATAAACATGTATTCACGACATTGTATACAATAAATTAAAAAAAATTACGTTACGGAAAATTAAATTGGTTCAAAATTAAAAATTGTTGAAATAGTAGAAAAAAAATCTATATCCCTCTACCCTATTGAAATTTATTGTATTACGGCTGTCCGTAATTCCAGTTTATAATAAAAACAAAATCACAGGTGTCTTCTTATCTAAGCGGCACGAGCACCGCTGTAGACCTATCGCGCGTGAGCAAGAGCAGGAGTTGCGATGGGACACAGGGCGGCTTCTGCATGTCACATTAAGTGAACAGTTATCACTGTTACCATCGCAGTTCGCGAGTTGATAGTCACACTTTTACTCATTTAATTATAGACTCGAGAGTATTTAGTATAGTTAATAATCAACATACTGCTTAA
Organism: Clitarchus hookeri; assembly: GCA_002778355.1. Taxonomy (NCBI): domain Eukaryota; kingdom Metazoa; phylum Arthropoda; class Insecta; order Phasmatodea; family Phasmatidae; genus Clitarchus; species Clitarchus hookeri. Next base: position 64,758 of record NQII01008661.1, on the reverse strand, counting down.
ATTAGTTAAAGATGAAATTTTATTATAGGCCTAGTGTTTCATGTAAGAAATATATAAATAGTAACATATATGTGCATTTATTAATTTCAGTCTTGTCAGGGCCACAGTGGTGNCCCCAAGACAGGCATTTCGGTGTTGCTCTATACTCAACTCTGTTCAGTTTCATTGGCTCTGAAGACCCCGATATTAAGAGCCACCAGAAAACCTCCATATCCATTTTACTTAAGATTGCTAGCTGTGATTTCATGTGTGAGGTGCAGAATATAACAAATAACTAAATAAATATAGGTTTTTTCTTCTAGTTTTGCTTTGTAAAACTTAAAACAGCAGGGGATAAAATAATCTGATAGTGTGTGTGACACCGAGCCTTAACTACGAACGAGAAGTTTTATCGGTCAGTAGGTGAGTTCAGTGATAAATATCTATAGTCTATTCACGGTTTATCCACACTTTTTATCAAAACTTTAAATAATTAGCCCGTATATCGTGTTTGGCTGTTTGCTAAATATGACATTATCACAAGCGTTTTGTACTTCTGTTTACATAAAAATTCGTGTTTTATTCACTAAAAATTAATTTATATTTTATTTTTAAAGTATGATATAATATTTGTAATTAATAAAAATAAAAACAAAAGGATTATAGATGTGTTGGTAATGCCTAGTAAAAAATAGTTGTTATGCAGAATAGCATTAAGCTGAGAAGGCACAAATGCGGTATGTAGTCCCTTTGGTGTAATCTTCTATACTTGGTTAAACTTTATTTCCATGAGGCGGAGAAATATGCTGAAACAACTTCAGCGGGGCTTCAGGAAAGTTGTAAGTTAACGTGAACGGACTATACTGATGGCGGTAGGAGGCACCGTTGCAGAGATGTACCACAGACGACGACAAACTTGCAGTGGAGTGGGCGGAGTAATGCCGGAGTGTACACAAACAAAGGAGAAAGAAAATTATCTTATTTCCTTTTTGTCCACTGCAGATTACATTATTAAAATACGGGTTAAACTAGGGTGGTTAACACACAAATAAATATAAAAAATTCGAAAGTCTCATTACCGTGGCTGTAGTACAAAGCATAAACAATATTTTCGAAGTAAATGTACAACATAAAATAGTAAACTTTAAAACAAACATAATTGGGATTTTCAGAGGTTCTGTACTACATTAGGTAAAATTATTTGACTGTGGCCTCTTACTCGGGCTTATGAATGTAGAGTAAAGTAGTCACAAACATTGTGGATTGTTTTGAAGTGAATTTTATTTCCATAACTGAAATAAACACCCAGATCTATTTACAATTTCTCTACTGTTTATAAAGGAATATTTTTGGTTTGATTACGCTACCAAATAGGTTTACCAACATTCCTTTTCAGTGTATGAAATATGCTGTTAGAAACAAGCATTCTCTTGGTTTCAGCGAATATTCGAGAACGTGAAACCAGTGAGGTGGCGCGGAGGTAGCGAACTGGACGCTCATTCCGGAGGAATCCAGTTCGAGACCCGTTCTGGCTATCCTCATTTCTGTTTTCCGTTATCTTCCAATAACTCGAGGCTGCTGCCAGGATGATTTCTCCTACATAACAAGGCCGCTTCCTTCATCCACTGAGCTACTGTCTCCGTCGCTCGTGACTTGAAGTGACGTTAGGTTATGACCACTCGTCTTCTGCACCTTGCAAATGACGTCGTTCTGACACTAAACGCAGATCATTGCCACAGTCGTGGTCAGGGATAGCCGCTTTTCTGGTAAGGCGTGATCACATTCCAACGACTCGGAAGTCAACGCCTTAATTAAACATGCCGTGTGGCAAAGGCTAGAATACATGTATCTGCGGTATAATGAAACCAGCAAATGAACAGAAACATATGGTGAGATCATCACTCAATTTATCGCGTGTTTTCGGACTAAGAATATTTTTCTAACATTTTTCTAATGGTATTCAGTGTATATCCTTTGTCACGCTTATTTCTATAGTTCTCCTTAATTGCTTATTAAGATTGTATAATATATAATATTACCAGAATTTGGAAAACGCAATTAGTAAAAAATTACTTTAATTTAGAGATAATGTGAAATTGAAGAATTTTTTATGTAGCCACCACGATATCTTTATAAAACTACAGTGTAAAAATGTTTCCATTTTTTTTTAAGTTACTGCACTTAAAAGAATTTATATATATATAATTTTTGTCTCAATCGATTTCTTAATCTTTGTAAACTTACCTATCACATTTGAAAATTAATTTNATCACTCAATTTATCGCGTGTTTTCGGACTAAGAATATTTTTCTAACATTTTTCTAATGGTATTCAGTGTATATCCAAAACCACCCCTTTGTCACGCTTATTTCTATAGTTCTCCTTAATTGCTTATTAAGATTGTATAATATATAATATTACCAGAATTTGGAAAACGCAATTAGTAAAAAATTACTTTAATTTAGAGATAATGTGAAATTTAAGAATTTTTAATGTAGCTACCACGATATCTTTATAAAACTACAGTGTAAAAATGTTTCCATTTTTTTTTAAGTTACTGCACTTAAAAGAATTTATATATATATATATATAATTTTTGTCTCAATCGATTTCTTAATCTTTGTAAACTTACCTATCACATTTGAAAATTAATTTATGTTAGGACTGCATATATTTAAAAAGTACTTTTCGGTGGCCCAATTTTTTTCTTTTACTATGTTCTTTTAGTGTTTACATAAACATATATTCTAATAATTAGGCTACAATTATGTGATCACCGTCCGTGGGCCAATGGGTTACCTGCTATTTGCATCCATTATTAGGGTACCTTATGTAATTTTATTTTGTAAATCATTTTTTATCATTATTGTATTTCAAATTTTTTTTTGTATTTTTGAAGTGAACATACATTTTATTGCTGGTGATAGCACCTTTCCTGTCCAACATACTTACGCAGGCAGTTGTAGTCTATCTTTGTAAAGAGAGGAAATCTTTCGATGCCGTAGGCACCTACCTCTACACATCAATTTGTGAACATAATAATATTAATCATTCCTCTTCTAGAGTTCTATAGCTTACTTGAGCACAGCCTGGCAGTCCAGCGTGTTATTTTTAATAATAGTGATTATTAATCTTTTGTTGGTCTCATCTTGAAAACCACCTATAATATACTATCCGAGACTGCAGACAGGAATATTATTACATAAATGTCATCATTTTCGCTTTGATATATTGCGAGCTCGTGAGGAACTCTCTTGCCAAATTACGCTGATTTATAGTTCTCACAGAAAATCTTTTCATGTTATAAGGCAACATTTATACCATACGACAGTTAACCGCTACACCAAAACAATAAAAATAAAAATAAAAATTTGCAAAATTACAACATTTATTGTGTAAGCAAATTGAGAAAGCATTAGTTACATTTTTCTCACACATCAATTCAAAGCAATATGGAATTGATATTCTGGTTTGACTGGTTCATTTTCTTGGCAAAACCACGGATCAGGCAAAGTACTTGACTTACTGAATAATCTTTTCTGCCAAGGATTCGGTAAACGTTTGGCCAAATGGAGGACATTTACTTCTAGAAAAAAAAAGACCATTCCGTACTAAGGTTGTGGTGCGTGAGCTTGTGTTAATGAAGGGTGACTAAATATTTGAAAAGTAGAAGATTATCGCTCTCGTTCACAAGACCTCAAACTAGCGGGCATTTGAAGGGAAACATCAGAAACAGGTTTTGTGATACACAGTTCCAGGCAATTTATAAATCGTAAGCTGTGAACGAAAGATTACGTACCAACATTTCGGTATCAACTACCGAGAAAACTGCATTAGTTGTGCCTGCACGAGAACAGCCATCACTTGGAGCGTTTATCATAAGGCGGCAGAAGAATTACGTTTTCTCCTTCGTTGACTTATAACAACTTTAGTGGAATACACTGGATTATAAACTTAGCATTCAATGTTATTAATAAATTATTTTCAAAATTGTAAATATTCAAATGATATATTATAAGACGAAAATATATTTTGTATCTTAAAATATGAGCAATAGACATAATTTATGGAAGCTTAAAGTTTGTCTAGTTATTTAATTACCAACAGCAATCAAAAAAATTTCTCAAACAATTTTCAGCTACCATTATGGGGAACAGAAAATACATATATACTCTACTAATACCGTTTGAAATAATGATTTCCTTATAATAATATGTACTCTAAAATACTTTGTTTCTCACCTCTAATCGGAAGCGAGAGTGAGTTATTCATATCCTAACATAATATTTGCAATCGTATTTATTTTTATTTCTGCCAGTAAGATACATTTATTTTGAGATTTTTTTGTTCCATAGTTTACATTATTTACATTTGTCAGGATCGTTTCAGCTATCCTGATCCTGCCCTCTCATTCTGATATACAATATGATCTGCGAGGAACGTTCCGAATTTTAGGATGTTATAGGCATAGGTATATCCGAGAAATAAAGTTACTCTAAAACAATGACAAGAAGCGGATTATGGAGATATGTGAATGCCCGTAATACAGTTGCCATTCTAATACTGAGCAAAGTTAAACTGATTGTTCGGTTTGGGGCTGGATAAAAGCAATCGTTAAAATTCACAGAGTGTATCATTGAATAGTAATTGGGATGTTCAATGTTTGTCAAGATAAAGCACCTGATCTGCATTGATCTACATGTCTCGTACACAAAATAGCTGTCTTGCGTATTACTTCGAAGGGTGGTATTTGTGAAGTGGTTTAGTAATCCCTCCCTGTATGTATTGCCCTACCTAGTTCATAAAACACACATCAACGTATTTCCTTTGTCATAGTGTAGCACTGAAACTCTGTTTCTTCGTGTTATTTCTGAAACGGCCAGATATTTCAATGACTTTTCTCAAAGAGATATCTATCACAAACTGAAATTTGTCACATTTATCGCTAGTGGTTTCTCATATTTTGTTATACTAACGAAGCAGTAAATATTTTCGTTTAAAATGTATAAATATGCAGTTCATTTGCGTCCTCGTTTTTATATCACTCTACTTATCTGGGCCAGCTTACAAACTGAAAATATTATTACATCTCAAAAGGTCATAAACATTCATTGCTCATCCAGTATCTGAACGCAGAATCTGCTGGCTTGAGAGAAATGTTTTTGGCGACTAAGAACGTGGAAATGGCTTGTAAATTTATAGTATATTTTGATATTTATAATTTAAGTTCAACTTGAGAACACACTCATGCTGATGCATTTTTCATAAAATTAGGTTATGCTCTTATGATAACACTGAAGAAAGGCCTGCGGACGGACCAGAAAACTCACTTTGTATAATGTAAATACAATTTGTATTAATGTGACTATGATACAAAGTCAATTAAAATATAATATATAAAATAGGTTCCCGAATATATTCAAAATTCGTCATACAATTTTCATTGTATTTTGTAGAATATATTTAACGCATATACAGAAAAAAATTGTTATTCAAACGTGTGAGTGATGCAAATAATGCAAATTAATTACTAGCCTAGAAGTATTACCAATCCAATAAATTGTTTATTACATTTTCTGTGAAGCAATCTGTTTACATTTTTTACAAATGCAAAAATATTTTATGATATCAAGCGCACACATATGGAAAATAAATGGGGATTTAAAAATAGCTATTACTTTATTCAGCCATCGAACATTTCGTCTATATTAATTTACAATTTAATGAAGTGGCTGGTACGCAAAAGTATTCTTTAGTGGCGTAAATTAACGACTGTGCAGATTTTATTTTGTAATGACTAATTAAAACCACTGATAAATTCGTAGTGAAAATAAATGGTGATTTGACCAACATGTTACAGTAATTTTAATAAGTGGGCGTTTGTAAAGTTATAGTGCGCGAAATAAATCAGGCATTAAATAGAACCCACACAATACTAGCTAATAGACGAAAAGTATAATTAGCTTTAAAGCTAAACAAATGCAATTCTGCGCTACTATTGCGATGTATTAATTAGGTAAAACGAATTGTAAGGTTTAACGTGTTATAAATTACAAATAATAATAATATGATTTCTGTTTGTATCGCTGTTAATGCTGACATTGGCAAGGTACAAAGTGCTGTTTGGCACGTAGCAGACGATGCTTTACATCTCCCGTGTTGAACGCAGCGAGGTGACTGGACCATATCATCCCTGCTTCACATGCGCTTGTGCTATTCATCACAAACACCTCGCAACTCCTTATCCTCGAGGTCAACACTCTATTAAACACTGAGTATGAAAGTAAACAGAGAATATTCGCGGCTTCCTCCATAGACTGAATATGAGGTAGACCGATCTCTCTGACTGCGCACAACCAATCTCCGTGTCCCAAAGTTAAACTGCTTTTCTGCCTATACGACTAGCAAAAACGGCGTGTATGTTTGTATACTTCCCCCAACCAATTAATAATGCAGTCGGATTGATTTCAAATTGGTAAAAGTGTATTTTTTATATAAATGTGCATGTGTTTTGAACATTTTTATATAAGTAAACATGTTCATTACTGTTGAACACGTGACTTTGAGAATTGTGTTCTTTTGGGGTAGGTAAGTGTTGAGTACGTGCGCAGAAGATGAATAAGCGGTCTAACCCATCTTTAGTCTCCGGTTTCTTTACTACTTTAAGCAAACCTTTCAAAAATAATGCCCATGTATGACGTGTTTGGTTGTTTCATAAATACGCCATGTTTTGCAAGCTTTTTATACTTGTGTTTTTAAAAGTACTTCATTTATGGTCAAGTTATATTTTTTTTAAATATAATTTATAATACTTAATTTATAAGCAATATGAATCAAATAGTGAGAAAATAGGTGTGTTGGTAATGCATAGTAAGATACAGCTTTTATGTAGAATATTATTACATAGAGTGCGCACAAATGCGGCGCACTGTCCGTGTGGTGTAATTTTCCAGACTTAGTTAAGCTTCGTTAGCACGAGGGGGAGGAATATACTGGAAGTAGAGCTTTGGCAAGGCGTCAGAAAAGTGTGAAGTAACGTGAGTGGACTATAAATGGAATATTTATGAAGGAAAGATGATGAGATGGCAGAGAGGCGTGGCGATTTGTTCAAAGCCACGGCCGAACAGGAGTTTGGCCAAAACTATTGCTCTAAGAGTTGGTAGTCCAACATTGTTTTTTTAATTCCTTGTTCAAGCTGTTTCGCGTATCTGAATAAATAAAAATTCTGGGAATACGACATTTTGCTATAAAAGATAAATTAATTAGTAAAACCCGTGTAGCTTTGCTTGCATAATATTAAATGTATTCACAAAAAAAAAAAAATTAACCAGATGTTGCTGATGTAACTAATGAGTCTTCTTTCATCAACATTCGTGGAATTAATTATTAATAATTTGTTAATAGCTGAGTTGGTGAGCAGGACTTTTCGTCTCGTTGAAAGCAATTTTCATTAGAGATGAAACCAGAAACATGTGCAACAGTAGTGAGACAATTACAAATGTACACGTATCTTACAGGGACTCGAACACACAAAATCTCTTTCAATTAGCTAGTGTGTAATCAACTGCATAACGCAGGTCGGATTGGAGTATCCACTTCGAATTTCATCAGTCTAATGTTCCGAGTTCCGAATGATAAGGTTTATCAACGTAAAATATGTACAGGGCCATCATTTTAAAAATAAGTAACTCAGCCATTTGAAAACATTTAAAACTTTTATGGCCTACCATAGAGCTACTTGTGTCAAGAATTTGGTAAAAATCGGTGGTTTGTACCCAGAGATATGGCACAAAACGTCCATAAGTTTCATGTGACAATATTCATAAATGGAGAACCAAAATGCTAAGTATTAGCACATTCGATTATTCTATACTTCAAATATATTACATAGTTTTGTGTATATAGCACACGAAGAAAAAGTGTTGTATAGCTACCATGCTAAAAAGAAGTATCTGCCTTACTTAAAAAAAAAAAATAATAATAAAAAAAATATATATATAGTTATATGGCCTATCACAGTACAACATATTCGCCAAATTTGGTAAGAATGGGTTGATTGTTTCCCGAGATATGACAATAACTTTATATTTATTATGCGGGTAACTTACAAATTGACAGGAAAATGAGGCTCTATGTAGACAAATTTGGTGGTAGTAATTGATACTACCAGTATGAAATGGTAAGTTGGAGTAAGGTTCGTTAATAGAAGATACTGAGCTAAAATATCTATATAGCCACCATTTTGTAAATAAGTGTATTGTTTACTTAAAAAATACAATTTTATATAATTTCCCATAGTACTACTTTTTTACCAAATTTGGTAGGAATCGGTCAATTGTTTCCAGAGATATGACATGAAATATATATTCATCTAGCGCTATCTTACAAAATGGCGGACAAAATATTTTCCGTGCAGACATAGTTTATAGTTCTAATATGTACTACCAGTATACTAAGTAGAGTTGAAATATATCACACGGTTTCTGTTATATAACATTATATGTTAAGATGATTAAATGACCGCCATTTTGAAAATAAGTGTTTGACATACTTGTAGCATATTATTTAACACCATCTGTCGCAATACGTCTTGCTTGCCAAATTTGGTAGGAATCGGTTAATTGTTTACCAAGATATATTATAAAAACTTTCTTTGTTCATGTGGTGTTATCTTACAAACAGCGAACAAAAATGGTCTTATGTTGGCATATACTGTATTATACTCGTAATATATACTTTCAGCATAAAAATTTGGTCGGAATTGGTTATATGGTATAGTAGATAAAGCAAATGTAGATAAAATATGTGTGACCGCCATTTTGAAAATAAGCGCCTTATTAATTTCAATTACTTATGTTCATATTACCTGCCCTACTTACGTATATGCGGAATTAGGTGAGAATTGATTTGATAGTTTTCGAGATATAATATAAATTATAATTTATTAATTTAATACTATCTTCCAAAATAGCAGACTAACAAACATAACCGTTTTAAAATGTAATGCTTACACAATTCTCTACCAGCATACAAAATTTTGTTAAAATTGGTTCAATGGTTTACAAGGTATGAAATATCACCCTAAATATTAAAATCGCCATCATTTTGAAAGAAATTTCCCGGCGCGGTCGAAAACTGTAAATACAGCTGGCCTTACTAGGTACAAAATATGTACCGAGTTTGGTGAAATTCTGTTAACGCGTTCAATAATTAAAAGAGCATTGATTGGACCCACGCACTCCCAGACACACAGACACACAGTCAAGCCTACAGACAGGAACGTGATATCGTAAGCATTTATAAAAATATCGTGGAAACGGTAAATAAAAAAAAAACGTACATGGATTTTTTATAGCTTCTCTGGCGAGTTTCCTAAAGAGGTAGGCGAAGAGAACCTTTATAGCCGCGTAGTTTTATTTGCGGGCTTTCATCGCATGTAATTAACTCACACTCTTACTGCTCTCATTTGCATAGAGCAGTGCACTGTCGGAAATACTGCACGCCTCGCACGTAGGAGCGATGAGTCTATAGGCGTGCGTTTTAATGTCACCCGTATCGCTACCTCGCTTCTGGGACTTGAACGCAAAAGAAGGCTCCGGTGACCGTGTACTCTGAAGTCAAAGACAAGCGTCTGCCAGAACATACGTTTGGGAGAAAATGCTGTGAAACTACTTTCCGACCAAGCCACAGGTATCCCTGAGGACGTGCTGGGTATCGCAGCGGTTGTTTGCCGAAACTATACTCTCTTCCCTTGTGAGTTGAGGGTGGATCACGAACTCAGGACTCCTGAGCTTGCCGAAGGACTCCCCCAGGAGAAGAGAACTGGAGAGTCTCGGCATTAGTGGCGAAGGGGCGTCGAGAACCTCACTAGAGCTCTCTCTGTTTAGCAATAGGGAGATGACTGTCCTCCAGCACCACCAACAACACACATTACGACACCTTCGACAATAATTACTGACACTAAAGAATGCCTCCGGCTGGAACAGTTCTCCGCGCAGCAGGCACATAAACAGCTGCGATTAGGACGACAGTTACACGCACCTCCACCGCCCCATCGCCTCTAAGCGGAAGTGCTCACACAAAGGAGTGTTGCAGCGGGTCCAGATTACCCCCCACCCCCATATGCTTTATTCTTACGACGGCCCTGAAATATTAAAAAATATCTTAACAATAGCTATTTAGAAACAAATTCATAATGCATTGATTTTCATTTCACACATTTTATGTACATGATATTTTAAAAGTGTTATTTGTGTTTGCAATTAATTAATATATACGATTACCTGTGCATACACCTCCTATAGTGCTGTTTTATGCGTAAAGTTGACTGACTTTTAACTTCTGCATTTCGAACCATCCTTATGATTATCTTCCGTATGCGCCCTTGCTAAGTGCAACTCATCGAAGAAACGTACAAGCAATTCGTTCTGCGGCTAGAAACTATCTGACTTCAAGCCGAGATCTCAAGGTTTCGTATAATTTTGAAGCCAAAAGGTTTGCTACGTATTTCAGTTTACTTGTCTATTCTACTTTTGAACACGTTACAATAATCTTCAGCTGTTCGGCGGGTTTCTTCGGGGATCTCCCGTTTCCTCCGCACTTGCGTTCCGGCGCTAGTCCATTCTCTGACCACATTTCACCCTCATCGGCTTTCAAAGCCTCGTTGTTAAGAGCGGGACAAACATCTCAGTTTAACTCAACACCAATTACTCATAAACACGGGCTGCAAAGCTGAAGCGTCCGCACCTTACAAGTTCCTCCAATTGACGGTGTAAAGGTGTGAAGCTGTAACAAAAATGTAACACGAGAGGAAACGCCGTTGCCACTAGTACTTCGGCCATAAGCGACCGAACCACAACACAGTACCAACTGTTACCTGCTACACAAATAATATATATATATAGGCTCAACATCTTTATAAATCAATTTGAAGGAAACTTTACCAAGTAAAATTGAAAACATATTTAACTTTATCCTTTTTTCAGTATGACGTTTATCGTATATTACAGAGTACAATTCAAATTATTGATTCCGATAAATGTTCTTAAATTTAGAGGCTTTAAAAAAAATCATATATTTTTTTGAAAATATTGTTTTTATTTAAAGTTAAAAAATTGCCAGAAATCAAACTTAGAGCACGCATATAAGGATATTGTGTAGGAAACAAAGATAGGTATTTTCTTGTGTTAACTGAAATATAATTTTTTTTTCATGCAAGCCGGGAGTGTAAGATTACACCAGCTATGTAAAAAATGTAAATATATGTAATTAAAAAAAAAGTTTATTGCGTTTTATTTTTTATCGTTTAGTGTACGAAAGCAAAAATTGTTATTGTTATTTTTTCTCTCATTTAAATAGCCCTAATTGACCTTCGGTTTCTGCAATTTTATAATATTTTATATTGTTACAGCTTTATTGCAAATGGTACATTTCATGGAACTCTTCAAATACAGAAGTTCATGCATTGCTTCCATAGAAATAAACCCACCTCCTGTTTACTGTAATGGAATCTTAACTCATCTGAAATAATCTTGTGTGAAAATGTGGGTGAAGGTCACCTAAATCGTACCAGTTATTATATAATTGCATTTACTTGGGTCATTCTTCAATGTAATGCTCGATTATTAAGAACAAAACTTCATACAATTTGTGCATACATATTTACATAAACATGTCAAGATACTTAACTAAAATAACGAGCCACAGAAAATGAAATGTTTACTAGCTGCAATCAGTACGAAATAGGAAACCAGTATCGAAAACCGTACCAGCACCGTTGTAGATCGTATCGCTACAATAAGAATATTCTAATAATAAATGGTATCAGATGTTGAAAACTACAACGATGATGCGTGGTTATATTACCTAGTACATATTACACCGTAAACAAAACAAAAATATGTATATTTAATTTTTATGCCACACAAAATACATACTGCATTATCTAACGTCTGCGCAGGTTTCATGTACCCAAACGTGACACTGTAAACGTTGCACCATGTTTCCTACAACATTTTCCTCACACACTGAACAAAACCAATCATCTTGCACGAGTTCTATGGTAACATTTGATTCATACGAAGTAGAAAGTGCATTGTTGTCTGGCATTGTTGTTTTTTCTAAATGTTTCTTTGCAAACTCAGAACTTCCCTCTCTTTACAAAATGTATTATTTGCTTCGTTAAACTTCTTCCTTATTCTATACTTTGCAGCATCAATAACATTTGCACGGAATGCTTGTCAGTGTAAAGTATGTTGAACCCCCTCCCCCTCCCCCTCCGGTCATTTATTTCAACCCATTGCAGGTCTGCATACACTTTTCCAGCAATTTAGAATAACGAGAAATAGTTTCAATAAGAACAGAGATTCGAGACCATCTCCTGCAGCGTATCATTCATTTATTAAGCCACTCTACCTACTCATTCAGAGTTGTTTTCTGTTGACCCACGTGAAGGAATATCCGTCTACTTGTTTTCTATTGGCCCACATGAAGGAGCATCCGTCTACTTGTTTTCTGTTGACCCACATGAAGGAGCATCCGTCTACTTGTTTTCTGTTGACCCACATGAAGGAGTATCTGTCTACTGGTTTTCTATTGGCCCATGTGAAGGAGTATCCGTCTACTTGTTTTCTATTGGCCCACGTGAAGGAGTATCCGTCTACTTGTTTTCTATTGGCCCACGTGAAGGAGTATCCGTCTACTTGTTTTCTGTTGGCCCACGTGAAGGAGTATCCGTCTACTTGTTTTCTGTTGGCCCACGTGAAGGAGTATCCGTCTACTTGTTTTCTGTTGGCCCACGTGAAGGAGTATCCGTCTACTTGTTTTCTGTTGGCCCACGTGAAGGAATATCCGTCTACTTGTTTTCTATTGGCCCACATGAAGGAGCATCCGTCTACTTGTTTTCTGTTGACCCACATGAAGGAGCATCCGTCTACTTGTTTTCTGTTGACCCACATGAAGGAGTATCTGTCTACTGGTTTTCTATTGGCCCATGTGAAGGAGTATCCGTCTACTTGTTTTCTATTGGCCCACGTGAAGGAGTATCCGTCTACTTGTTTTCTGTTGGCCCACGTGAAGGAGTATCCGTCTACTTGTTTTCTGTTGGCCCACGTGAAGGAGTATCCGTCTACTTGTTTTCTGTTGGCCCACGTGAAGGAGTATCCGTCTACTTGTTTTCTGTTGGCCCACGTGAAGGAGTATCCGTCTACTTGTTTTCTGTTGGCCCACGTGAAGGAGTATCCGTCTACTTGTTTTCTGTTGGCCCACGTGAAGGAGTATCCGTCTACTTGTTTTCTATTGGCCCACGTGAAGGAGTATCCGTCTACTTGTTTTCTATTGGCCCACGTGAAGGAGTATCCGTCTACTTGTTTTCTGTTGGCCCACGTGAAGGAGTATCCGTCTACTTGTTTTCTGTTGGTCCACATGGAGTATCCGTCTACTTGTTTTCAGATTGGCGCTGGTTTTTTTCCAGATTTTCAGTTGCTACGATGTGTCGTGATTGTAGAAAATGTTTCGGTTTGACCATGTATGTAGTAAATGTTAATTACGATTACTGATAAATTAGCTTATGGTAAGTATGGAATTTGGCTTATGAATGACATGTTCAACAGAAACCCAATTGAACCGACGTTGATGCACGTCTAATAATAAAATGTTCCGTTAAAAGCACATAAGTTAAATACCAGCATATACTGTAGTTTGCAATAAAATGAGATCATTACATTACAATATGCATCAGATTATTTCGATTGTTTAAAACGTCCACGTATACAATCAGCAATACACTGGTTTCATTATAACTTGCCTTGTAGAAGTATACGAAATCTTACCGCTACGATTTGCAAAACTACGATGTGTTACGACTTAAGGCCTGAGCACAACTGCTATAAGCACATCATGAACACAACACAGTGACATACATAAGATTTAAACAGCTTGTTACAGTCAGACTGGCTACAACCGTGCAGAGCGATAAGCACGTACCTTAGCACAGAGATATTAACAAGAAAAGTTCAACTTGGTTTTAACTTTCCTTATTACTACCGCTGTGCGTCAATATTCAGCCAATCAGAAGCCTCGACACTTGTACTTCGTTAGCAAATGAAAAACCTATTTATGAATGAATAAGTGTGTATGTGGACTTCATTCCTCGGCCAGATATTTTCTTTTGTTTATTTCTGGGTAATCGCAAACACAGAAGATTTGTAACTTTTTTTGGCAACATAATAGTAAAAATTGTAAAAAAAAATAATTTATAATTTTAAAAACGTCTCAGATCAATAAAAAATAATAATTTTTGACAAAAATCGTTACCAATTATAGAGAACTTAATTTCTTCGGTATGTACCAACATAAACAAACTAATATTATTGTCGTTGTATCAGATGTAGCCTGGCCACTGTGCTTGTATTGTGTCTTGTATCTGCTTATCGTTATAACGGTGAATGTATTAGTTATATGTAAATTGTAGCTTGGCCCTTAGGCAACTGGATATCAAACATATCAAACTAATGAATAATAACTGTTTATTGTAAACAGTGAACGAGTTCAGAATAAGGAAGTATTACCTTCAGAATAACAATTACATTTCAACAAAAATTTCTTACTTTCCTGTTTCATAAATACGTACAACTCACGCTTTGAAACAACATCTACCAGTGCAAATAAACAAAAACTTCAACACAGTACAAGGCGTGGGTCCGCACAGTCTTGTTATTCTTTGCGAAGGCAGGTAACAACAAGCACTTCAACTTGTAGCCGCAAGAGCGCAGTGAGTAGTGTATAAATGCCGAAGCGGGGACAAAGTATTTATAATGGGAGTGTGTGACGGAGGGTGTGGCTGGGAGCCTTCGGCTCGACTCGGGATTGTTCGGCAGGCATCGGAAGAGCTGGGGGCCCGTACTTCGACTCGACTAGGATTGCTGGCCTGCCCGAAGGAGCTCAGTGGTTATGTCTGACAAATTCTGCGTCCCTATATTTTATTCGTCGGAACACACGCTCTGGCGGAGCTCGCAGCCGGACGACCGCAATAAGGATTAAGGGTTTTGTGGATGTACCGGCAGAGTGACGCCAGGAGCCTCGCAGCTGCAAAGGCACCCTACCAAAGGTTTTTTCACATGCAACTGTTCCTGCACGTGCAGGCGACATCCGGAGACAACAGAAGGCACCAGGGCGTGGACACAGCTACATTTTGCAGCTGCCCAAGGGACACAGAGATCCCACCACCAGCTGCGCCTGTCCCGGGCTTATACCACAATAAACCATGAGAGCTTTTAGCAGACGTGCGTGCAGAACGGGACAATAAACTTCCAGGCCAGAACCAAGGGACGACGCCAGGCCGGCTGCGGACCACACGAGCAGCGGCCACGTGTTTTATGACCCGGAGGGACGACAAGCACCC